>CM032642.1:3558278-3824190 GCA_019097785.1 Fraxinus excelsior
TAAATTTAAGAGTAAATTTAATTTTAAGTAATGTTAATGCGCACCCACTGTTTTTGGAAGCAGGACAGGGTATAATATGTATGTCCATTTTTTTGTTTTCGTATTTTCTTAATCCCTGTTTGTCAGAGGGCATTAATAACCCTTGAATTAACAATAATACCGCCTTTGCATGCAGCTTGATTTCGTCTGGGTAGCGAATGGTGTGGCTACAATTATATATCTGAAATTTCCATTCGCGTATATCCACAAGATAAAGATACCAATTATTGACCGGCGTCGAACATGAAATTAGTAGATAATTGCACTTTTTCCATGGAATTCCATAAATCGGTAAGATGCCAGATACATATTGCTGGAATACAATAGAGCTTGGTGAAGTTCCCTTCTCAAGGCCTTGTCTGACATTGTTTTGCCATATCATATAACGAGTACATTCATCTTCAAATGAGAAATCTAATAGTGCATATTCTTTAGAGACGCGAGGAGATTTATCACGAATCAATCGTCTCAATAGTGTTAACTCTGTGTTAAGAATCTATTGAAAGAAATAAATTGAATGAGAGACATTATTTATGCATTACAAATATTGCAGTTATTATTTCTATATTATACTAACCGAAACATGTAGATCTTCAGATGTATTTTGTATAGTCAAGAGCATATCTCGATTATATTTGTGCCCGCTTCCATTATCCCAGTAATGACTACAAAAAAAAATTATATCAGTTTCAATACAATATAACGAAAATTATAATATATGAAATAATAAAGTATAAGTAGATTTCTTACTCCGGTGGATTTCTGTCAATCCAATCTGTTATGGTTGTGTATTTATCCACAGAAAAGTCTTCCAAAGGAGATATAAATGATGATGTAGATTCATCATTTGTTCGACCTTTATTTAGAGGAATGTTTTGTTGTAGAGAATTTACAATAGTGTCCATATTAGATTTCCAAGTAGACAAATGGAACTGCATATTCTCATTCCTTTCAGCATCTGAAGATTTTAGTGAACTTATATTGGTATCTATGAAGGATTTCATGGATTGGATGTCTTGTTGTGATTGTTTCTGTTGTTCAAATAGTTGTGTTTGGTTGTCAAGAATGGTTTGGTATCTAGCTTCATGATTTTTTGATTCTTGAACCATATCCGCCTTTAAATTATCGTATAAATTAGACACTTCTGATACCAAATGTTGCTTGTAGATGCCAAAAAGTTCTTCCATCTGTTCTTTTGTTACATAATTATGGCGAGAAGAGGAAGAACCTGGCTCAAATTGAAATGTAGTGGCCAGCACATCTGTATCATGTATGTCAGCAGGCGGTATTTCAAATTCAAATGAAGTACATGGATCAGGATTATTCATTTGATGTTCTTGTGTGGTAGTATGCGGAATTTCTTCTGTCACGTTAGCGAATGTTCCATTTACGATAGCATCTAATATATGTTGTTCATTATCTGGTGTCAATGACAGCGTTGTGCACCACACTGTTTCTGATTCTTCTTCTGTGGGTATCAGAACTGGAATGACTTCAATCTATAACAATGGAAGAAGATTCTGTTAATTTTTAAAACGAATAATTTAATAGTAAAATATTATTGAATGATTATAATGAATTTTAGAATACCTCTTCAGCAGTTATAGAGGTCAAAAAATCTCTGATTACTTTTTCAGTTAGAAATTTGTTTGGTCTCCATTTATGTATTCTGGGAACCTGTAAGGTTCTACGTTTGCGACGACCAAATTGTTGCCCAAATTGTGGAAAGGCTTCGTATATCCAACACTGCAAAATTATAAGAAGTTAATATTGTACGGCAAAAATTGACTCTGTAAGTAAATGAAAATTTATTAAAAATATAAATTACATACCTGAAATGCAAGTGGAAATCCATGTACGGAATATTTTCGATCTGTCTGTTGGTTGTTTCGCAGTTTTTGTGCGCGTTGTTGCAATGAATTCAACAGAACGAAATACGATATACGACCCCATGGATAAATAAGAAATTCGTCTAGATTTTCAACCATGGCCAATGTCTGGTAATTAATATATCTTCCAACAGGTTTTAAAACACACTCCACTAACATGACTAATCCCAATTTGAATTTATCCTCCATATTTTCACATTGATGAAATGTTTCGAAAAGCATTACCATAGTGATTCTTTTACTTCCGTGAAAATAAATATTTCTAAGTCGATCATCACTGGAGTCGAGTTCTGCTGTTACTTCGTGACAAGGTAATCCAGTAATCAGACAGTACTCTTGAATACCAAATCTGGCAAAATGATTATTTAATTTGAACCATATTTCATTTGTTTTGCCTGAATCAACGATCCTCAATATAAACTCGTGTATTAATCTGCTACAAAATTGTTGCTCTTCTGTTCTATAAAGATATCCACAAATAAACCCACACAAACTGCTGCTAAATATTAAAGACTGTTTGTCTTCGTCAATAAGTTGGATGAAATCTTTAACGTACCGAAGCAATGGAAATTGGGTGATGGTGGCAGAGAACCATTGATCTGGGGCAACGATATAATCAAGAGACATCTGCAAGAATAAATAACCTTCAATTAAAAAAAATTGTATGGAACAATCGTATGGAACTCCGCGTGCGGAGTGGCTGTCCGCCAGCTCTGCAGGCGGAGGACAGATCCTCCGCACGCTGAGGCTGGCCTCCGCGTGCGGAGGTTTTGTCCTCCGCACGCGGAGGTTTTGTCCTCCGCACGCGGAGGACAGAACCTCCGCTGGCGGAGGTTCTGACCTCCGCAGGAGGTCTGAACCTCCGCAGGCGGAGGTTCTGTCCTCCGCTTGCGGAGGTTCAGATCCTCCGGTGGAGGACAGATCCGTCCACCGCGCTTGCGGAGGTTGCTTCTTGACTGCTATTTCACCGATTACCTGTAGTGCAAAACCTTGCTTGAGAGAGATGGACTACAAAACCTTGCTTGAGAGAGATGGAGTAGAGGTATGGAGGGTGAATGAAGTGAGAGATTGATTTGTGAGAAATGATAATTTAGGGATTTTTGGGGGAGATGGAAGAAGATAGGGTAATTTTTCAAATTATATGTTTTCATTTAGTTATTTATTTAGTTAAATTTATTTAGTTATTGTAATTATTTATTTCTAAATTTATTTATTTAGTTATTGTAATTATTTATTTCTAAATTTATTTATTTAGTTATTGTAATTATTTATTTCTAAATTTATTTATTTAGTTATTGTAATTATGTATTTCTATTTAGTTATTTATTTATTTCTAAATTTATTTATTTAGTTATTGTAATTATTTCTATTTAGTTATTTATTTAGTCACTGTAATTATTTATTTCGTTATTGGATTTATTTAGTTATTGTAATTATTTATTTCTTTTAACTATTTAGTTATTTATTTAGTTATTTTGATTATTTATTTAGTTATTGGATTTATTTAGTTATGGTAAATATTTAGTTATTGTAGGGATTTATACAGTTGGATTTATTCAATTGTCGTAATAATTTTTTTGATTTAAATAATATGATGGATATAAATAAAATTTTTATATGAAGGGAAAAAAAAGGGAAAAGAAATTTTCAAAAAATATTTTTATAAATATATATAATGTTCAAACCTCCGCTAGGTTAATTTTTAAAACGGGTGATTATATGTTTTCTTAACTATTTAGTTATTTATTTAGTTATTGTAATTATTTATTTCTAAATTTATTTATTTAGTTATTGTAATTATTTATTTCTAAATTTATTTATTTAGTTATTATAATTATTTATTTAGTTATTGTAATTATTTATTTCTAAATTTATTTATTTAGTTATTGTAATTATTTCTATTTATTTAGTTATTGTAATTATTTACTTCGTTATTGGATTTATTTAGTTATTGTAATTATTTATTTCTTTTAACTATTTAGTTATTGTGATTATTTATTTAGTTATTGGATTTATTTAGTTATTTATTTAGTTATTGTAAATATTTAGTTATTGTAGGGATTTATACAGTTGGATTTATTCAATTATCTAAAATATTAACTGTTTTGTAATAATTTTTTTGATTTAAATAATATGATGGATATAATATAAAATGATAAATAAAATTTTTATATTAAGGAAAAAAAAAAGGGAAAAGAAATTTTAAAAAAATATTTTTATGAATATACACTCTCCGCGTGCGGAGGTTCTATTCTCCGTGCGCGGAGATTACAGCCTCCGTAAGCGGAGGCTGTAACCTCCGCGTGCGGAGGTATAATACCTCCGCGTGCGGAGGTTACAGCCTCCGCTTGCGGAGGCTGTAATCTCCCCGCGCGGAGCTGGATTCTCCGCGTGCGGAGGTACGAGTGTCCCCGTGCGGAGCTCGCCGTGCGTGGACGTTGATATCCCTGCGGAGGTTGATATCCCTGCGGAGGTTCCAGTTCAGGGCATGGATTCTTCGCAAATGCTCCGGCCTATTCTAAAAATTATGTAATACAAATATTTAAATATTTAAAAGTAGAAATAAATTTGTAATGAAGAAGAAATGAAAATATATTCACGTAAATTTTCCTTTCCTTCATGGTTTTCTTCATGTTCATGTTTCTTGGGGTAAATGGGGAGATGGAAAGTTGTGGCATGTCTATTTGTATTTTTTTTTTATATCAATTCAATATATAAATATTAATTCATAACGAAAGAGGGTTATTTTATATAGTTGTTATTTATATTTACAAACAGCGAGACGAAAGACTAAACAAGCATCTTCCAAAACATATTCATCTGTTTTAGAAAATAACAAAAACCCAAAACCTCTTCATATTGCCTTCAAAAGTTATATGTTACGTATGGAGGAGGTGTCTTCACTGCGTCTTGACTGGTTCAAAAAAAAAAAGTTAAAGTCACTCATGTGTTACTGAGGACTCAACTTTTGCGAGCCTTCTTCTCTAGATTGGAATTTGGTTGAAGAGAATCATCTGATCGAAAGAGAGACTTTTTTGCAGCAGTTGTTGTTTGAGTATTTCCGGATTGTTCACTATTTGAGGATTGTGCCTTAGCTTTCCCTTTATTTTTCTTGCTGTCTTTGTTGTCTCCTGCAGCTGAATTTTTATCTGAGTTTGTCTCATTGATTGCAGCAAGTGAAGGTTCATTTTTTTCTGAAGAGTTGAAGGTGAAGATAATTTTAAAATGGCACTCCGAAGGATTTTGCCGTTTTTGTGTCGCTTTGAGATAAAATATTGAATCTATTTCGTTTTCACTTTCAATTTTCATAAAACTGTTTATGTCCACATCTGGTTCCTGCAATAGTAAATTGGAAATATTGAAATGTAAAGAAAACAATATTTAAGAATAAGAAAACAATTTTGAAGAATGTAAACTGTGATTTGACCTTTTCAAAATGGGTCCTTATTGCGTTACCAGTACACTGTAACAATGTTTCTGCAGCGCTTCCTATGATGCTTGCGTCTATCATTCCAGATTCGTCTTGTAGATGCACGAAAGCATTTGCTCTGGAGGAGATATATGACGTGAATTTTTAACTCTGTTGATGTATTAAATAAAATCTGAACAATATAAATTACCTTGGTACAGCTTTTGCATATTCACATTTACAGAATCGGCACTTGTGAATTTCTCCAAGATCTGCGTTCGACAATTTTTTGCAGTTATCGCATGACATATACCAGAACTTTTGATTTTTTGAAATGATCTTCCAACGTGCTTGGACCCAATAGAATTTTTTCTGCACAATAAAAATATTAACAGTTAGAAAATGTTGAAATTTGAAATGAATATATTTATATTAATGAACATATATATTTGATGAAGACTTACCTCAGGATGAATTCCTAGTAACTCAGCAAGTGGCGTAAATTTGTCGTCGGAGGGAGGTATTATTTTCGGTGGTGTGAGAGGAATAGAACCATGATCTTGCGTGAGTTGGTCAAGTTTTTCTTTGTTAACTTACAGCCTATAGAAGAAAGTCAGTGTATATTGATTTATAAAAATGTAAAATGTATTTGTTATATTATATTTAAAGTACCAATCTTTGTACTCTGCCACAGCCAGTATGTCGCTGTTGATGAAGAAAGTGCTGTTAGTTTTGGTTGATAAAGTAATACCTGCAAAGTAAATAATAAATGTTGGTATATTTGTCGGAAGTAGATGTATTTAAATAAATAAAAATGAAATTAACATTTATACCGTTAAACGAAGAAACCTTAAGATTTATAGCCCATATGATTGGTCTGTCGTTCAGATTAGCTATAATCGTAAGACATTCTCGTTCCAGAAAACTGTCCCACAACGTTAATATCATTGTTTGAAATTCTTTATCTATCAAAATGATATCCTGAAGAACCGCCTCTGTGCCAAAATGAGTTTGGATAGTTCTCTTTGGTTTAACGTCCACAACTATTCCTATTACACCTGAGAAAAAAATTGTTATAATTTTTTCGATACACAGAATCATACATATAATTATAATTGTATAATATTTGATATAAATTTTACTAATATTGCTGTTTTGATCCATGTGGCGTTCTAGTTGATGAAATGGAGTAAGTTGATATTGTGAGAAGACGAAGTTTAAATTGTTTTCATCTATTTCTTCAATCTTTGTTCTCCCTGTTATGGTCCATATTTTTTGATCAGAGGAGCTTGTTCTTCTAAACGGACTTTTGTTTTCTTTCACCGTTACATTTGAGATCACATAGGTTTTTCCCAGTTCCAGTTGATCGTTAAGTGCAGTAATATTTGTATCGTAGAGAGTTGCTGTAACTTCATTACCCTGTTTAAACAGAACTTGTTAAGTGCTTATAGAATATATAGATAAAATAAAATCAAAAATTTATTCAGTTACTGTACCTCTAAATCCATCAGCAGCATAGTTTGGTATCTGGTGTTAGAATTACGAGCAATTTTGGGTATTTGCTTTCCGATGATAACCACCTTTGAGGACCAATTAGTTTCTGAAATGACAATTTGTGGGATAAGTTTATATGGTGTAGACATGATTGTGTTTCGTCTGTGATTTGTAAGTAAGAAAAAGTGTGAAGACGAAGCTATTTATAGGACAAAGTGGATGAATAGTGTTAATAAATAAATAATTTATTTTAATACGTTATTGGAAAGATAAACCTGGATGAATAGTGTTGAGAAATAAATAATTTCTTTTATTATGTTATTGGAAAGATAAACTTTGAAATTCAAGTTTCAATGTAGGTACGTGTCTTTACCTATCGACTGTGGTGTATCCACGTGTTATGTACAAATATCTTTATTTTTACTATAATTGTCGGCGAAAAAATTTGTCGATATGTGTATATATTATATAAAAAGCATACTGACGACTTTGATTATACTTCTGTTTAGTATTTGTGTTCATTTGTAAATTTTATTGTGTTCTGTTTTTGCAGTAATATTTTGTAGCAATATTTTTAAAGTGAATAAAAGTTAAATTCAAGTGTATAGAATATATATAGAATGTATTTTATTAATGGCTATTTGAAAGTAATTGTTGGTGCATATGACAAAATACTCACCCTCTGTAGATTTCTTGAATAGAAAAAAAAAATTGTAATGAGAGACATGTATTGAAAATTGTAATAGCAAACTAAATTATACAGTAGTTATAAAAGAAGTCATATCACAATGTTATATCTTCGGGCAAACATGTGTTACGCACAGCTAGCATAGTTTTGCGACTAGAAGCAAATAATTAAGCCAGGTTGAGTGGAAGCTATCCATATATATTCGGATCAAGTTTCGCACTATCAACTATACGTATAAGAAGATAGTGTGAAATATACCTGCATATGAAAATAAAGACAATTATCAGTAATTAAGTTCACCGTATAAAAATAAGAAACACATACATTTAAAATATTGAAAATGAAATTAGTTATGAAACAAATAAATAAACAAATACTTACTTATACTTCTATGAATGAATAAATGAAAGAATTTCTTTATAAACAACATTCTTTGTACACATATTGTGTAAATTGTCATTGTTTGATAGTTTCAACAAAACTTTTAAAGATTTACTTGTTTTAACTCTTGATAATGCTACGTAAAGTTGACCATGACAAAAGACTGGTTCAGGGAGATATAAACCAACATAATCAAGTGTTTGACCTTGTGCTTTATTTATCGTCATTGCAAAACATGGTCTGATTGGAAATTGAGTTCGTTTAAAATGAATTGATGTTTGATCATTTTTTAGATGTACAAAAGGAATTCTTGGTAAAAATACATGTTTTCCACGATATTCGCCAGTTGCAATTTCAGCAAGAATTACATTCTTATTAAATTTCTTACAAGTAAGGCGTGTTCCATTACATAATCCTTCAGAAGGGTTGATATTTCGTAACAACATAACAGGACAGTTTATCTTAAGCTTTAATTCATGCGGTGGAATACCATTTGGAGTTAAAGTATTCAAGAAATCTCCCTGAAGGTTTTGTTCTGATTTGTCAATCATCTCATCAAAGCTGTAATACGTGAAAATTTCACCAGGAATCTGATCAAGTAAAATTCTGTTAATATAATCAACACATTCATTTCTAGGCGTAAGAATTACACGATTTCCCATCGTATGTAAAGTATCAATATATGTTTTTATATTTGGGAAAACATGATTTATTAAAATTTGCAAAGATGTAACTTCATCATCAAATGGTATAATTATGCTAGTCGGAAGTTGAATGTAGTTACAATTATGTTTTTCCTCTGTTCCATTTCCAACTCGAAGCAAATATTCAGAAAATGCAGGATCTAATTTTGCACGCATGTTCTCAACTAAGGGTAAATGTAAATACAAAGGCCACAAGTCTGAGAAGACTAAGCTAGCCTTCATTATATCTTCCTTTGTTCCTCTCGGTATTACTGGTAAAACTTGTCTGAAATCTCCTCCTAAAACAACCACCTTGCCACCGAAAGGCAAATTACAATCATTAATATCTCTGAGCATTTTATCAACGGCTTCAACGGTACAACGATTAACCATAGGTGCTTCATCCCAAAGTATTAATGTAGACATTTTTAATAAAGTCCCCAAAGCTGATTGTTTACTAACGGAACAAATAATTTCACCAACTGTTTCAAGAGGAATTTTAAATCTTGAATGAGCTGTTCGACCTCCAGGTAAAAGAGATGCAGATACTCCAGAAGATGCTGTAGCTAAAGCAATTAAATTTTGAGACCGTACACCTGTTAAGAGAGCTTTGTACAAAAAAGTTTTGCCCGTTCCTCCTGGACCGTCGATGAAAAAAATTCCGCTAGATTTTGAATTGACTTTTTCCATAATTGTATCATATGCAAATTGTTGTTCATTATTTAAAAATGATGTACAAGTGTAGCCTTCTTTTAAGTTCCAGTTTGTTGTCTCCTCTTCAATCATCCTTCTTAATCTTTCACTTTCATTTATATGTATCCTGAATGGTATTATTTCGTAGTCATTTATGTTTTTACCTGATGATTCTAAAATGGAATTGATATCTTCTAAAGATTGTAATTCAGCATCCTTTGAAGATTTATTTTGATGTACATAATCATCGATCATATAAATTTTGAATTTTTTCCACAGTAATTTTGGATGAGTGGGATTGCAAAGGATGAGAAGTGTAGCAAAAAGACGTCTTAAAGAAGCAGGCATTTTGTAAATGATAGCTTCAGATATACATTCTTCGCAATGATTATCTCCGCTTAACAAACCATGTAAAAGCGCTCCTTCTCGATATGTATTAACAGTTACTTTGTTTAAAGTTCGTAGATCTTGAAATGATATTGGACCTCAAATATGATTTAAAAGAACACGTAAGAAATATCGTTCTCCTTCAGATGGATTCGCTGTAACAACTCGTCCTATAACAACATGTTTTTTTCTAGGACTCCAAATCTTCTTAGTTGAGTTCCAAACAAAATGTGTTGGAAAATCTCGATACAACAATGTACGAGCAAATTTATTTACTTTATTTACCTCAAAAAATTCTGTCAACATTGTTCTTTTCGTATTTTCATTATTAATAATAACAGATAAATTATCTCCATCATCATACCTTATTTGTTGATGATTTTCAATATGAAGTTGTAAAGAATAAACAGCTGGATAAATTTCCGCTAAATTGAACGAGAAAATTCTCCACATAGCTTCAGGTGGAGATATCCATCTAGCAGATTGGTATGCTGATATTTCATCGATTTCTTTTCCCGTTTCATTTGCAGAAAATGAAAAATGAATACGATCATGCCCTTTATACACATATTTGTATAAATATTTTACAGCTTTAATAGAAGAACAAACTTCAACATTAATATGACAGTCAAATTTTGCGCTCAAATAAGGATTATATGGTACAACCCATCGATTGTCTAACATATGACTTCTAACTTTGATAGAAATACCAGTATTACGACGTTTATACAATGGGTATGAGTTATGACCAAAAATAGTGGTATTACAGTAATCTCTAGGGTATTTATTTTTGCAAGTTTTGTTTGCTTCCATACATATGTTTTTTGGATTAAGATGTCCACAAGGGCCGTGCATATTATGTTTTACAATAACAGAATGAAGATAGGAATGTTTTTTTTGATCAGGAATTTCACAACAAACTATCTTATCAACATCTACAGCAGAACAGATTTTATGGCCGTGATTAAATATTAACAATAGATGTGCATGAGGAAGCTCTCTTTTCTGAAATTCAATAACATATATATGCGCAATAACTGGGCCTAAAACATTTTTTTGGTATAAATCATTTTTCAACTCTTCTAATTTTGCTCTAAATATACGCACAATTAAATCAGGCCGATTTTGAATCTCATCATTGTGTTTTAGTTCTTGTTTAATTTCTGGCCAATTTGGATTGCATGTTATAGTTAAGAAAATATCCGATTTTTCATAACGCTGTACAATAGCCATCGCATCCATATATCGCCTTAACATATCTCTAGGTCCACATGTAAAAGATTGAGGCAAAACAATTTTTCGTCCAATTTTCGATCCTCTTGTTTCTCCATTTTGAATGCTATCTACAATACCCTGGTAAAGTTCAGCTCAAATTTGATTTTGATTGTTACGAAAATAGTCTAACCGTGCAGTTTCGATCTTGACATACATATCTACAACATTTGTTGGAGTAATCTACCACTGTGAAGTAATACAGACTTACCGAAAGGTCTGATTTGCAATTTGTATGAATAGTATTCTCGACAAGAAACTTGTGATCGGCTTTTCATTCCTGTAAGCACTGTAAAAAAGAAGGTATTATATGAAAATAGTGAGAATGCAAAACAGAAGTGAATATACAAGAATAAAGGTTTGCATACTTTTATTTTCTTCTTTTTCAATAAATTCAGATGCTGAAGTAATCGTGTCAGGAAATTGAACAGATTCGGACAAATGTTCGGTCCGTCTACATCTTCTAATGCCTTCATGCCAACCTGATTCTCCATATGGAAAAAGCAAAGGATATTGTAAAGGATCATAGCAACCGTAGTAATAATGAACTCTATGTAAATCACCAGAATGACCATATATAATAATATCACGAGAACGATTGGTAGCATTTTCGTCATGATCAACCCACACAGCAGCTACTTCAGATGAAGTTGGAGTATTAAAAACTCTTTGATCAAGTCCTGGATCACATCTTATATGTATCTGATAATTATGTAAGTTAGGCATATTACTTAAAGAGCGAAAAAATCTGCTATATGGATTTACCTTTAGGATTTCAAGTAGAATAATTAAAGTGAATTCATTAAAGTTCTCCGAAATTTTCATACGATTTTCAACTTCATTATCTGCATCATAAAAATATAACTACATATAAGAAGGTTTGTTATTCTTTGGAATAAGTTCATTTAGGTAATGATATACTTGTCCTTGAACTCTAAATGTGTAAATACCTCGATATGTTTTAAAGAGCTCTTTGTCGTATTTGACACCAAAAGAAGTAAAAGCAAAGTGGCTATTATATCCTCGTACAATTTTCTTAAATTCCATACATTTAAATTCTTTAGAAGTAAATAAGTTATATAATTCGGTTGGTGAATCAGGTATGGAAATATGGACCTTTCCATCAGAACAACAAAAACCTTTACTTTCTCTATAAATTTTTCTTGCACCACAATATGTACAGCTATTACATGTCGGTAATACGTATGCATTCGTTGGTATATTTAGTACACTAAAACTAATTGGTAATATAGGGTCGGAAGTATGGAGGACCATTTGGTCTGAAGTAGATGCCTCATGATATGTTACAGATTGTTGAATTTGTATATCATTCAAAATGTCATCACCATTTGATGTAACATTACAAATTCTTTTACGATGATCGTTGCAGCTATGTTGAACTCTTTTTCGTCGACATCTTTTTCTATGATTTTCTTGTTGACGATAAGACATTGTTTCAAAACTACCATCCGAAGTATTCATATCGAACAGTTGAAATTTAACCTGATGAATATAGGAACCGTAAAAAATTAATTACAGAGGTTATCAAAATGTGTAGAGTAAAATAAAAATATTGAATAGCTGTACACTTTTCATTTTGTATTATTAAAAAAAAAGTTGTTAGATAGATAAATTCTAAGTTTAGAAATTAATAGTTTTGTTTTGTTTCTATCAAATATTAATATTAATGAGGAACGAAATAGCATAAACAAAAATAATGGCGAAAATAAATAATAAATTGTATGTATAATTTATATTTGTCGGAAATAAATTGTACGTAGAATTGTATGTATAATTTCAATGTAAATATAAAAGTATTGAATGTTTTGAAATTCTTGGTAAATGAAATTCCAAAACATATATTATAATATATAATATTATACTGGGAGTTTGTTTCGGGATACATATATTATTATTATACTGGGAGTTTTGGGATGTACCTCCGCACGCGGAGGTCTATATCTCCGCGCGCGGAGGTGCTTAACTCCGCGCGCGGAGGCGTTCAACTCCGTCCGCGGAGTTACTCAACACATTCGACACATTCGGATTACATGCAATTTGTCTGTCTAATTCAGCCAACTCGGTAAATTTTTTTTTTTTACGATTTCTATTCTATTTAAATATTGAAGATGTAGAATAATACTGAATTGAAAGAAGTATTGAAACAAATAAACAGCAATAAAAATTTCTTCTTATTCCTATATTCCTAAACATAATCACTTAACATTTTATTTGAACGCGAAGATGTAGAATAATACTAAATTGAAAGAAGTATTGAAACAAATAAACAGCATTTGAATAACAACCATTAAAAATTTCTTCTTATTCCTGTATTCCTAAACATAATCACTTAACATTTTATTTAAACGGTGAATATATAAAAGTAACATAAACATTTTTTTACACAAGTACTCGCCGTTGAACAGTATGAAAATGATGAATTATTTTCTTATTTAAACGCTGAATATATAAAACTAACATAAGTACTCACCGCTATGAAAATTTCGAATTCCAGTGGAAATCAGTTGTTTAGTTGCTTGAAGAACAGTTGTTTACTTCCTTCTTCACCAGACAGAATGAAATGGAATAAATATGAGTCAAATTTCTTGGCAGGAAAAAGAGTACGATGAAATGGAATAGTTTTTTTCTTATTTGCAGATTGCAAAGTAATGAAATGAAATGCATTTGTCTCCTTTATATAAGGAAAATACAGTACTGTTATGACACGCTAAACAGCACCGCCTTCGAACAAGAACAAACACATTAAAAATCGGCGACCGCCTTCGAACAAGAACAAACACAGTAAAAATCGGCTACCGACTGAAGAAAGCAGATACAGTGAATTTAGGCGTCTACATTTTCATTGGTAACAACAAATTCGCAGATACAGTGAATTTCGATCTACATTTTCATTGGTAACAACAAATTCATTTTCATTGGTAAGAGCAAATTCTCAAACGCCTATAATTTATAATTTTTCGCGGCGCCGACCTTGTTTTCCCTCCAAAATCGCTATTTATATTTATAATTGATAGACATAATTGATATTTGGTAACAAACTGGGGACAGAAAGGGAAAACGAAAATAGGACATAAATGAACAGTGAACTGCGGATTCACTCTTTTAATAGAGGAGAGGATATATTCTTGAATTTGACTGCAACCACACCACTGGACTGTGTTTAAACGGAGAAATTTTACTTCTGCATATCAAGATCTATTAACTGTGTTACTAAATTGAAAATTATAAGTATTAAATAATTTAAAATAGCATGCACTCTTCTTAAGTGGCGGCACACTTATATGTGTCAATCCTGGCTTTAGTTCGAAGTTATTTACAGCCACTGACGACGTGCAATGCCGGAGTAGTTATCATTGACAACTGACATAAGATAGTCTCTAATAGCCCGTTGTTGATTGTTTTGATTAACTGTCTGTGCTTCTTGTTCTACCGTCGTTTAATGTTCATTTCTTTCTAAATTCCTTAGAAAATAAAAGGTGTGTTCTATTTCAAGATCAATGGGTAGTAGTTCGAGATTCCTCCATCTTCGTATAAACTTGCAACAAGAACAACAAACTAATTAAAAGTATCGAAGTCTGAATTAAAACAAAAGCTAATTAGTAATAATATCAGTAAAAATCAAATTAAATTGTTCCCAATAACGATGACAACAACTCATTACGCATTTTCCATAACGTAAATCTGTTGTAAGTGTAAGTTGTCAAATTTTGTAATATAGTAATCGGTAGAAATTAAATATCAATCTATGTGGATTCGACATCTTAACTTCATTATGGTATAACAAAACTTGACACCTTACATTTACAGCATATTTACGTTATAGAAAACGCGTAACAACTCAAAACATTATTTTTATTTTTTTTCAATAATGGCTATCAAACAAGGGCTTATATGGATAATATGCTTGACTAGAAACGAGTGGGTATTGGTACAATATTTAATTATAAGTGATGTTATTCGTAGTCACTCACTACGGCAATCACCCTGCATGGCAAGTGGTTATTTGATACATTAATGTGGTAGTTTTTTATTGATTTGTGCATCAAATAATCATGTGTCATGTGTATATCATGTAGGACGACTATCGTAGTGAACGACTGTAAAGAACATTCTTCTTTAATTATTGAATCGAATCAAAATTCGAATACTTCCAATTTAATATGGTTTGGTTTCATAGTCAAAAAATTTAAATTTTAAATTATTGATTCAAATTATGATACAAAGTTCTATTATAATAATAATAATAATAATGAGTTGATTGCGATGTAAAAAATGAGTAAAGTGTTCATGTGGTATTCAAAAAATAAAACTATGCCATATCGGTTCTCAATTCTGGGTACTTGAACAAAGAATCAAACCGAATGCTCAAAACTTCTTGAAGCGAATTGTTCGGTTCGATATGGTTGGTTCCAATAATTTTGCCAACTCCTAACTCGGACTCTATACATGCAGTTTAGAAAGATAAGCTGATCGATGTAAGATTTCGATAGAACCATTTACGGGATTGGCTACTTGAACTTGAAAGGCTAAATTTATTTGCTCCTTTATTCCAATTGAGATGAAATACAGTCCAGAACCATTTATTTTTCAAAAATAAACTTCCTCAATTCAATAATCTATACAATAAGATTTTCAAGTAAAAATATATGGTAAATTGCTTATTATTAAATTTATTTTTAACTTGTGTAATTTAACGGTCCAGTAATTTACCATTCGCAGTCTTCGAAAGATGTAACTCTTATTTGAGCATCATTCTCCAAAAACTCATTTTTAATGACACGTTCTCTCGATAAAATAATATTTTTAAAAAAAACTATAATTACAAAATATATTTTCTTCAAAAATGGGGTTCAATTTTTTTTTTCTCGAGGAATGAAATTTTAACTTAATTTATTTATGTAGCTTGTAAAGTCGTAAAGAGGTAATTTCACCAATCATCACCTAAGTTTGTATAAAAATTCAAGTTGGTAATTAAAGTTTTTCCATGACCCATACAGTCATTAAAGTCTATAAAGATGCCACCATTTGTCACGCAATTAGAAAAAACTAACGTAGAATCTTTACTGACTTAATTAGTCTGAAAAAATTATATTTAATAACTAATAAAAATTTTGCGAAAACTTCAGTGACCATTGGAGTGGCTTCAAAATTGAAGTTTTAAATCTATTGGATTTTTTTCGTCTTTTTTCTTTTCACTAAGATGAAAAGGTTTTGAATCTCTAGCACAATTCATATATTCCAAAGAAATTCGAACTAATGAATTTGTCACATTATAATTTTATTTTTAAAATTAATTATTCCTTTCTATACATTTGATTAAAAAAAGGGCAGAGAGAGAGAGAGAGCATTCTAGAGGGAGAAAGAACAATGAAGCCGCAACCGATGGACTATTTTGTAGAGATGGAGGAGCAAGGTGGTGCCACCGTGGCGATGGACGTGGACGATGTTGAAGCATTAGAGATCTTCGGCGAGGGTCCAATCTCAATGGGGCTCCACCGCCTTGCCGTTCCGACTTCTTTAACTCCATCCAGGATGACTTCGACGACTTTGACATCAATTGGTACTGTGTACTTTGCAATCTTCTCCTCTCCCTTCTCCATGTTCTGTCTGACGAGAAACTATCGCTGCAAATCCGCCTTTTGTCCGACGAGGGTTAGCGGCGCTGCACGTGAAAATGGTGATGGCAACGAGTCTCTATCGCAACCTCGAGAAACACTGTGCACGGCACTCTGACGTCGTTGCGCACAGCAATTTCATCAACCGTTGATATTGCTTGTGGTGGTGGTAGTGGTGGTTTGGAATGGTTTTGGTGTTGTTTGGGTTTTTAGGTGATTTTTGTTGGTTGTGCAGGTGGATGTGTTGGCAGCGATTTTTGTTGGTGGATACGGTCGATCTGAAGGCTGTTTTTGTTGGTGGATACAGTCGACGATGGTGATGGTGGTGTGGTGGATCTAGTAGTATACAAGCGGTAGTGGTGAGTCTGGTGACGGGCTGGTGTGACATGTTTGTGGTGGTATGTGCGGTGGTTTTGCTGGTACGGTGGTGGTGGTGGTGGTGGTGGTGTGGTGTGGTGTGGTGTGGTGTTGGTGGGGACGATGGTGGGATAACGTTTATGGCCAATTATTTGGTTAATTTGTGATCAAGTATTGGTGGTTGATCGTGATCGGGTGTGGGGTGTTTGGTGTATGTGACCAACTATTTGGCTTATTGTGACCTTGAAATTCGATAATTTTTTATTAAAAAATAATTTATGATCAACAAATTTGAAAACATGTGATCGATAGATAAATTGTGACCTATAATTTTTTTGATCTGTTACTAATGTAATAAAATGTGACGTATAAATTTTTTAATTTGTGACCTCGAAATAATCTGTGATCAATTAATTTTATTATGACCTATAATTATGTATATGTGACCATTAATTATATAATTGTGAATTTATTTTATTTAAATAATAATTATTCTTAATTAATTAACTAAATACCTTAGTTTTGTATTTTTTAAAATTAATACTTGATTTTTGCAATTGTGAAAATCAATGGCTGATTTGTAAACCCTTCCCATGACATAAACCTTAGGGCACGTGTATGACAATAACATAAGCCTTGATTCCCTTTTACCACAAGTTTTTCATTTTGCCCATCCCTCCTTATGCTCTATGTATTATATTTTTCCTAATTTTAATTCTGACAAAAATAAATTGTTTTGATTATGAAAAGTTTATTTTATTTATTTTATCTTTTTTGTAAATATTGATTTCATATTAATCTCATTAAAAAAAAAAACGAACAAATTAAAAGATCTAACATATTTACTACAAAAATGAGCTAAAACTAAATCTAGGCTATAAACTTTTGATTACATTTTTTAGCATATTGAATGTTATGACAGTATTACTTTAAATTAATAAAGTATAATATGTCAATAGTGTAAAATATTTAATGAATTTCCAACTAATTTTATTATCTTATTTACGTTGACTTGTTAATTATTTGTCAATCATATTTGTAAAAATAATTCACGCTTCATAATTTTTAAAGTTTTATAACAATATTATTCAACAACACTGAGTTTATCTTAATCAAAAGTATGAAACAATGTAACTTAATAAATAATAAGAAAAAATATGTATATATAAATTAAATATAATAAGATAAAAATTTCAAAATAGCATATAGAGAATAGAAATTAAAAAAAAAAAATATATATATATATATATATATATATACCTTCTAACAGGTAGCATCTTATACCAAAAGTAAAATTTTGGAGAGGTTTGAGATTTTTGAAAATAGAGAGAAAATCTCTGTCATAAACTTACGTAATTTGCTCTTTATTTTAATGCTCGAGGTATTTTTCAATAGCATTACATTATAACCTTTTTAAGTGTCAAAAACAGTTTTAAAAAATAAGAAGACACATTAATTTATTTTTGAAGTACTTATAAATCTTGAAAGGAAAAACTATACACACACAATCTTCTTGTCCTCGTTGTCGACAGGACATCTTGAAAAAAAAAGACTACTTTTGAGTAAAGAACTATGTCGTAAAATCAATCCACTTGAAAAACATACCACCATGAGCATTAGTTCTAGATTCTAACCACACATTTTGAAAAGTCAAAAGAAAATGAGGTAATTATCTAAAACCAACTATTTAGTTTTACTTTTCTAAAAATCAGGTTTTGGCTTTATTTAATCAAAAATCAGGTATTAATTTCAGAATTAATATTAATAATTATATTATAAAATTATACCCATCCCCAGCCCTACCCCTACCCCTACCCCTACCCCACCAAATTTCCTAACCCTAGATCAATTCTCTCCGTCTCTCACTTCTCTCTAACACCACCAACCGTCGCCTCCCCCCTTGTTCCCCCTCCCCCTCCCCCTCCTTCCCTAGGCCGAGACGCTGTTGTGGGTGTGCAGCGTCGCGACGACACCCACGGCCGGAGGCGCCGCTGCCATCTCCATCACCGCCTTCTTCAACCTCTCCATCTCCATTCGCACAGCTATTATTGTAGTCCCCAATGGCACCATCTCTCTCTCTCTAACTTTCTGAATAATAATACCAAATTTGAGTGAAACCCCTAATCTCCAATGCTCAGATTCTTCCTCTTCAACAACCATTCATCAACCATTCATCGCCTCTCTCTTTTCTTTAGTTTGTGTGCAGAAGAGTAACCCGTATCAAAGAAAATCATGAAGAGGGATAATCTGAATCGAGCTGTGTGTTGGGGGGTGAAACTGTAGGTGTGGGTGGGGGGCGGATCTGGGTGGTTCTATGGGTGCATAGTGGAGGTTCTGTGTGTGTGCGTTGCGGTGTTATGTGTGTACGGTAGTCTTTTTTTGGTGATTTTCAGGCGGCGGCGGCGATGGTAGTTGGTGTTATTGTTGATGGGACGAAGTGTCTGTAACCAACTATTTGATCGTTCTGTGACCCGTGACCAAGTATTGTTGGCGTATTAGGATTGTGGGACGGTTGCAGTGGATGTGACAAAGTGTCTGTGACCATCTATTTGGCTATTTGGTCAATTTGTGACATGTGACCAAGTATTGGTGATGTACTAAGATTGGTGGACGGGTGTGTGGGTGTGTGTGACCAACTATATCGATCTGTGATCAAGTGTTGGTGGTGCACTAGAGGAGGGACAGGTGTATGTGACCATCTATATGGTAACTGTGATCTTAAAATTCGTTACTATGTGATTAAAAATATAACATGTGACCAATTAAAAATTTGTGATCTATAATTTGTTTTATCAGTGACCTATAAATTTTTTTTATCAATTGTGATCTATAAATTTTTTTGATATGTGACCTTAAAATCGGAGCAGTTGCCGAAATTAGGCGTGGCCAGAGTAGTGACGGAGCGGTGGGGTGGGGTGGGGTGGGGTGGGGTGGGGGTGGGTCAATTATATTATACTACAATTAAATATTTAATTTAATAGATTAATTGTAAAATATAATTAATTAATTCATAGAAAAATCTGAGTTTTGCAAATTTAAACATTGAGACCTGATTTTTGATTTCGTGAAAGTAAATCCCTAAACCATGTATTTTTTCCAAAGAAAATTTTGAGATCCTTGAACCCATTTGATTAATTTTACGAAAGTCCTTTTAGTTGGAAGAATTTTTTGAGAAAACTGATTTAATGTGATTTATTCTAAAAGCACTTCCAAAATATGTAGTTCTTTTAGAAACTAATTTTCAAAAAAATAAATAAATAAAATATAAGTAACTTGGTCAAAAGACTACAGAACGCAAAAGGAAAAGTCGTGTCAAATAGACACTAATTCTCACATTGCTAACTTAAAACCTAACCTGTAAAAACTTACACTTCGAATGCTCTCTTTGCAAAAGGGATTGAGTGAGTTATTCTCAAACGCATTTCATAACACGAACTTTCTATCTAACAATGAAATTTTTTTTTAACCAAAAAACAAGAAGGAAAACAAATTAGCAGAATTCTCTGGGACTCCTACGTTTGCCTTCCATTAAATCCCCTTTGAATTTAAAAGTTCAAATTATTTTAAGTAGAATCCACTACTACAACCAAACTCAATTCTATCATATTATACTTTTAAGTAACTTATAACTAAACCCAAACAAATACTCTCTATTTCCAAATCCACCAAAGAAAAATTAAAGATATCGACGATTAAAAATTCCAGAGTTTTTTTCCCTAATGGAAGAATGCACATAAAAATCCAGTAATTTATGTGAAAATGAAGAAAAGGTGCTGAACTAACATCGTAATAAACACTCGACTGTATATCATTACACAACGAAAGGAGGAACGTGACATACTTTTCAATTCAAGATTCTGTCTTGAGACTTCGCTCCAGGTATGCCTGCAGGTGAGGACAAAAGTTGGTTTTTAGCATCGCAAATTATCAGAATAATCACTATATTCATGGGGAAATGAGACGTCATATTATGGTATGAATGTGAGTATGTAGTAGTAAAAAATGAAAATATATAATTCTCAGAGAGTATAAAGCACAGATAAGAAATGAAAATATATATATATTCTCAAAGATGACGGAGGTTTTCCTTTATTGAGAGTGAGCAAGATGGGCATAGCATTACGGGACGAATGTGGATAACCCTCCAACCCCCAACCCACCTCTTCCCCTTCTTCAATCAAGCATGTGTAAATTGGCCAGCAACAAAGTTATAAGGATGTTGTTTGATTTTTACTGTGGTTGTTTCTCATTTCAAGTGAGATTCCGAGGACAGAAAGAAGCAATCAATATACTCAAGCATGATCTCCAGACCAACCATCAAAAAGTTGAGGACTCAGACCATGTTTGAGCCCCAGTTTTGGGTCATAATGTATTTTGAAATAGTAGAATGATAGAGAATGTGTGGTTAAAAAATAAAGAAAAATTTTGGGTTTGTGTATAATATTATTTTATTGAATAATGTATGGTTGAAAATAAGAGAGAAAAATGTATTTCAAAAAAAATAGAGATCAAACGAGTGTTCAATAATGAACCTCAACAACTAAGAGAGTAAAAATTGAAGACTTACCTCTACGAGTTTGGTAATTTTAAGTTTAGAAGCAGTCAAGTATAGCTCTATTTTATTTTGCGTCTTCGGAATATGATCGCCTTGAATTGTACTCGTCACTTTGTCAACCACCTTTTTCACAATGGTTTTGTGGACTTCCCGACTCATCCGACCTTCCTTCCATGTAGGCTTTAATATCTCCTTGATAAACTCAACAAGAGCATTCTTGAACAATCGCATTCCCTTGTCATCCTTCATAGCACTGCCTTCATCAACTTTCTCATGGCCATCCAGATTTTCGGAATGTTTATTTTCTTGCCCACCCTTTCTTTCATCAACAGTTTGACCATCTCCATTGACTTCAGAATTTGAAATTATTTCCTGTTCTTTTGCATTTGGACTATCATGATGCTTCACAGTTGAACTGCCAAATCCAGGGTCAACAGTAGATAGTGGTGAGGACTGTTCACTGTGCATATGATTTTTCTGTTCTACTGAACGGGAAACAGTTGCAGAGGCTGGATTACGGTTGTTCTCATTATCTGCCTTGCCATTTCTAATGGGATCCAACAGATCAAGAGAACTTGTAACCGGATTTGAATTCATTGTGTAGACGAGGGGGACAAACTGCACAGCATTAGGATTAGGCACCCTCCCCGTTGAACTGGAGGTGTCTAACCCTGCAAATACTTGAGGGTGCTGTTCTTCATTCACAAACCTCTGAGCCATAAATGCAGAAGAGTCTATTACTGGAGCACAATGTTCGCCAGTTGTACCAAATGGTGATTTTGTCATATGAGCAGCCAGCTCGTTGGTTAGAGCATTGGAAACAAATTGAGGAGCCTGGAGTTCTGACATCTCTGATGCTTTAACAGCACTCTGAAGGTTTTGCATCTGACTTTGCAATCTTGAAGGAGAGATTTTAAGTTGCTGAGGCCCATTCAAATCGATGAGCATACGTTGCTTTCTATCAGTTTCGTTTGATAGTGAGGAATGTCGAGGGAACAAGGTCTCACCATTTTGACTGAAGATCTGCCCAGGAAAAAGAACTGGATGTTTGGCATTTCTGGAACCATTTACTTCATCAAGAGCATCAGACCCAAATAAATTTACATCATTATCCTCTAACGGTCTCAGGTGGTGCTGCGGAATATGTGAATCAGCAAAAAAGTCTTGTTGCGAGGTTTTTACAGCTAGACCATGGCCCTCTTGCATTGTGTTTTGTCCGCAAACATGGGAAACTCCATCTTCATTTCGCAACTGTGAATCATGGAAAATGCGATCTTGTTTGTCAGCTATATTTTCTTTACCCATAGGTTCGGTAATGTCCATGTCCACATCATAACTGCCACCTCCCCCAGGAAGAGAAAGTTGTTGCTCCCTCTTCAAATAATTGTCATTCTGTTTTGGGATTCCCCAAGTTCTGCTCTCGTTTTCCAAATTATGGTCCAATCTATTGTCAGTTTTTTCTATAGCAGTTTCACCAACAACGTTCGTGTTAGCAACAACACTTTCAGTCCACCCACTGGACTTCAGAGTGTCTGAGACTTTGACTGAATCATCCCAACTCGGACCATTCCACCATTTACTCTTGTCATTCAAACTGAAGCTGCTTGTGTCTTCACCTGGCCTAGCTTCAAGATTGTTCTGCTTCGGACCCTCATGAGAGAACCTGCAATTATCCCGATAGCACTTGCCTTCCGCAAAAAACTTGCAAGGGGGTTTCACATTTTTGTTCGCATGTTGCTCAAAGTCCCTACCAAAGGATGCATTTCTAGTACCTTTTCCGTAACTATCACCAGAAGCTTCGTGATGAGAAAATTTGCATGTGTCTCCCCAACGACACTTCCCCTTAATAAAGTCTCTGCAAGGAAATGGGCTTCTACTTTGGTTTCTGAACTGGTCATCTTCTTTAAAATAAGGATCGTAGACATCATTTCGGGATTGGGACCCAGGACCTCTATCTTTAGAATGACCTGAAATATGGCCAGGCTCTGGTCTATTTCTCCAATTTTCTGCTCTGTCATCTTCGACACGGTCCCGATCACTGTTGCTGATATTATCAGGATGAAAAAATCTACATTGACTGCCTCTCCTGCACCTTCCTGTGGCAAAATCTCGGCAGGTTCGGGATAATTTTTCATGCTTGCTTCTTCCATCACTCCATCCACCAGATTGTCTATGATCACGGATAGGGGTACGACTTCTTGTCTGACCCCTTGCACTGCCATAACTCCTGCTCCTGCTCCTGCTCCTGCTCCTGCCTCTGTCTCTTCCCCTTGCCTTGTCCCTGCTCCGACTCCTGCCTCTCCTTCCGCTCCTGCTCCTGCTCCTGCTCCTGCTCCTGCTCCTGCTCCTACTCCGACTTCTACCTCGTCTTGGATACCTAGCATAAAATGATAAAAAAGTTACAAGATCAACAAAAGACGCACGACGCATTCTAAAAAGTTATTCAAAGAAGAAAGAACCTTCATAAGATCCCAAATATTATGATTTTAAAAATAATAAAAGTGTATTTGATTAGCTTTATTTTCTATGGAAAATGTCATTTTTCATCCAAGTTCCTACTTCTGGGGTGTTTTATTGACATTTTTTTCATAGAAAATAGTTTCCAAAAGTTGGTCACGTGGCCATATTGCTTAAAAACAAGGAAAACATTTTCTTTAGGGAGTGGTAAGATTTTATTTTCCAGGCAATTCACTCTCTCTCTCTCTCCCCTACCCGCTTTCTCTCATCTACCCACCAATAAAAGATGGACAAGTATAACATCTTTTTAAGTTGAAATTAAACCAAACACATTTAGCCCATGTTTGACAACCATTATTTCAAAATTCTTTATTTTAAATAGTCAGGTTCAACCGCACATTCACATAATAAAATATTCTACAGGTAAACCCAAAGCTTTTCCATTACTTTTTAACCACATTCTCCAAAAATTCATGATTCAAAACTTTGTTTTTGCCAAATAATGGCCATCAAATAAGGGCTCAATTAATAACTTCAACGCAAATAAGTTCTAGGTAATTCAATTGCACAAAACTTATTTTCTTTCCATGCAAGTTTCATGCTTGCAATCAAACACACCCTAAGTTCATCCTAGAATGTACATAATCTTCTTGTTTAACTAGAGCAACCCATATGCTTGCCATAATATACACAAATCAAAAAAACTGAAGATTGCTGTAGCTATTCCAGCCAAAAAAAGAAATATATGCAGTTTCAGATGCTCAGTAGCTAGATGCCAGGTGAATAATAAAAATAGAAAATGCATTTTTCGTGTTAAGTTTGGTTGTTCACACACTACTCTTCACAGAAACATCACACCATTATGGCACTCTAACTTTAACTTTGGCAATAAATAAAAAAAATACAATCACAGACCTGCCAGAACTGCTCCAATCATATTCAGGAGTGTGATCACGCTTATGCCATTCTGCTCCATCAAAACCAGGAGACAAATTTTTGTTATAGCTTTTTCCCCTGCCTATTTCCTTCACTTCAGCATTATCTTGTCTATTTTTGTAGAAGCTGTCAACTACTGGTGCAACTGTGTTTCCCTCTGGAGATTCCCAATTTGCCCATCCAGAATGATCTATGGACTTCGGTGCACTAGCAATTCCCGATGAAGAAAATTCATGGCGGCGCCGACTATCAAAACTTGAATGGTTATCCTTCCCAGTTGAAGAGTTGAATTCACTCATTCCAGAAAGATGTGTAGTCTCATCTTCCATATCCCACAATGATTTGCGTTTTTTACTTTCACCCATTGCATTGCCTCACAAAGAAATGCCTGCAATATCTATCTTTGTTATGCAGCACAATCTGTCAAAAATGAGCAATGGATAAGAATTAGGAAAAATGTTATTGTTCTATTCATAACTTTTTTTATTAATTACTTGTGCAAAAGTAATCTTGTAGGATGAGGTGCTCCGGTGTTGATCTACAAGTATCACCAAATATAATGACACAAAACTAACAGTTGGGACAAATCATGTTAGCTTTTCCAAGATAATAAAAAAGTGGCAAACACCACCAATGATGATCGGATGGATTTAAGACTGCTAAAATGATACCGGCTAAGATAAGCTTGAAGGAAAATAAAAAATGATGCACCACCAAAGGAGGAATCCAACAAGGGTTCATGGGTCAGAGCTCACCACTCAAGGGAATCCAACAAAGACATGCAGAATTTCGTAAAAGAAGTAAAAGGCAAATCTCAAATAAAAATAGACTTAATATTCAAACTCTCAAGTCTCAATAGCTCACAAAACGGGGGTTTATATAGTTGAGCATTAGAACAACCTTCAAGCAAAGGCAATTCACAAAGCATTTTTCCTACCATCGACAATAAAATTAATGGAAATCAAATGGATTCTAAGTGAAAAATGGGTGAGAATTTCAAGCATGTGTATTACAATACATTGATAGCTCTTAGGAACTCTCTAATAGACCCCAATAATATTCACTCATGCAAGGAGAAAGAAAGGAAAAGAGACATCAAACAGCAGGGATGAAATCCATTGTTAGTTAGCTAACGGGATTATATTGGGAAATTGAGAGGGAGAGGAATACAATAAATGTGAGAGTGGGGTCAGGGGAGATTCATTCCATTATTTACATGTTGGAGTCTAGTTAGGAGAGATTCAGGCCTCTCGAATTGCCTTGGAATTGTTAAATTCAATTTTTTCTTTTCATTGAATAACAGATATACATTCAGCTTTTTAATCAAATCCATAGATTTAATACAACAATTCCTACCACCATATCATTCAAATCCTAGTATATTGTGTAATCAAACTCTGTTTGCTCCAACAAATTGATAAACTCCATCACAGCAGCAGCAGCAGTTAGGATCTTATCAATTGGTATCCTAGCATCAACTCTAGGACATATAGAAACAAATTTCAGCAAAGAATTGGGGAAGAGATGAGGCTCGATATTCAATCGGTTTTAGCAGATGATGATGCAACGGGGAGGAGACTGAGCAGATGATATAGGGCTGGATTCACAAGGTCGACTTAAAGTATCTATATTCTATGGGGAAAATCCAAATCTATGGGTGTCTAAGGCGGAGAGAATTTTTTCAATGAATCGATTGTCGGAGGTGAAAAAATAGAATTCGTAGCGGCGTGTTTAGATGGCGAAACATGGGTGTGATTTCAATGGGTAGATCATCGTCGAAACGTATGAACTTGGGAAGGATTCAAGGGCCTATTGCTTGAGCAATTTTGTTCCCCTCGTGAAGGCGTGAAATTGAAGTTCTTTTCGCATCAAGAAGAAGGCAGGACCAAAGAGGAAGGGAAGATGTTGGAAGTTTTAGCTTCCCCTTCGCCATAAGTGTCTGAACAAGGACTACTATCGCAATACCACCCGGAGGAGATGAAGACAATGATGAAGAAACGGAAAGCAAATGGGCTTGAAATTAGGGCTGAATTTCATATAAAAAATTTGTGGGCTTGGTTTTGGAGTTGGCCCAAAGGGTTGCAGATCGAAATGTAATGAAGCAAGCCCATCTCAATTACGGCTCATCAAACCTAAAACTAATACTTACAACCCAAACCCAGATCTCCATTATTTTCCAGTCCACACACATAACCTGATTCACCAAACACCACACTAAACCAACACGCTCAATGCCAAACCCAACGCGACCTCCATATTCCGTCCGGCGCCGACGACCTTAGGAGCTCCTCCTTCAAAAGGCTCACTGATGCAAAGTTACAGATGTCTTGTGGTTATAACATGAATTAACTTGACGTCAACAGCTTCCACCTTTAGGACAAGGTAGATTTCAGAGGGGAGTAATGATAGACTTGATGAGGACATCACTTGTTTGGGTCATCTTATTTTGTTGTGGACCATTTAACTTTTGCTTTATTAGTTGGGTCCTTAACTAATAGGTTTATGCTTTGTTATTTATATGCATGTATTGAACTTCAAAACTCAGTTGATGAATGAATGAATTGTTGTCCATGATTTCCACTCCTGTCTTCTCTCTTCCCACTTCCCCTCTGGTTTCTTTTCCCCCCTTCCTTCTTCTGCTTCTGCTCTTCTTGCTGTGGTTCTGCTGCTGAATCTTCCCCCTTCTCTGTAATTCTCTGCTGCTTCTTTACTTCCTGCTGTTGCTGCCTCCTCTGTGTTTTAATCCCCTGAATGCTTAAATTGATGCTACATCAATCTTGGCATCAAAGCTAAAACCTAGTTCTCTTTCATCAAATTCCTGCTGTTCCTGATGTTCAACTCTAGCCTGAGCACCCACCCTTTGCAATCTACCACTGAAATCTCCAAACCCCTGCAACTCCCGCCACAGCCAGTTATAATCAAACAGCAACTTATCTACTGCACAACAGCACCCGTCAACCGTCAACAACTTCACAGTAACCGGCAACTTCCAATAAACCATTGGGAAATATTTCATCGACTGATTTCATCAAGGTGCTGCTTAACTTCGCATTCTGGGCCACAAAATGACCTCCACACTCGTCTACAAGAAACCCATATAAATCCAAGAAAACCCATCTCGTGCATACACAACACATCTCGCGCCACTACCCAACCAATACAACCTCTGAAAGCTTATGTACCACTGCCTGCAACCATCAACACAACCACAACGAAACCCACCTGCTCCAATCATCACTTTCCCCTTCGACCACTACCTCTACCGAGCCAAGTCTCTACCACCACCATAATCATCGCCAATCAAGCAACCAATATCTGATCGACGCTGACTTCCACAAAACCGATAGCCCAATATCTACAGACACCACTTCAGTTCAATTGATTGGGTCGACTTCTCTTTCAGCCTCTGTTTTCATTATCTGCCTCTGGTTTGGTTTGGGGCTCAATTTGTGGCCGTTATTTATATGAAAGTTCAATTGATTTTGTTGATTTTATTGAGAGAGAGAGAGAAGGAAAGTGAAGCCTCTGTTTGGTACACATTCAAATTTTTATTCTCATTCTTCTATTCATTTTTAATCACATTCTTCAAAAAAATAATATTTTCCATCATATCAATAACTTTTCTTTCTTTTTCAACCACACATTCTCTATCAATCTACCATTCCATAAAACATTCTTCAAAAATAATATGGCTTAAACACATCCGAAATGTGAAAAAATATATATATAATAATAATAATAATAATAATAATAATATTTTTTAACATTATTTTGCAAGTACCTCTTTTATTTCTGCTTAATTGACTCGGTTACTTCAACGAACAAAAAAGAGGGTTACTGTTTTATTTATCTTCGGTTTATATAACTGCTATTCTAAAATTGCGTCGATTAATTTATATGTACGGTTGTTATTCTAGTTTTACCTAAAATTATGTGATTGAATTCCTTGACTACGTTAAATCTCCACTTTACCCCTCACTTATTTTACGTGATTAGGTTTTTGATTGATATTTGACACTCCCTTTGTTATTTTAGATATATCAGCAGTATTAGCTTATCGTATTTAGATTTACGGTCTTAAAATTTTAATTAAAATGCTCAAGTAACGATTTTTCATTGCCTGCACTTGTTGTTTATTGATCTCCACTGCACGTCATTTAACTGCTATTACATTGCGTGCAGTGGCATAATGGTCATCTTGTCACTTCTAGTCCCAATATCTTAACCATGGACCCCTCAAATTGTTATACTCACCCTACAAATACGGGCTATCCAAACTAAGATGGCTGCTGCTATTGAAAAAAGTAAGGGCCTAACTGCTAGTTTGAACAATTCTAAGCAAAATTCTCGTTCAATTGATGTTGATAATACTGAACTGTCCCATAATAGCCAATATCGTCAACAACAAGGTGATCGAAAATATTTTCGACACGATCATAAGGATACAGATCAAGATCGTAAGCGAGAACGAGAACGAGGGTATGACCGTCATAGTACTCATTCTCTTCCTTGCCATAAGGACGTTTCTTTGGAAACATTAAATTAGATGCATCTATTTTTTATGATTGTTTAGATCCTGAAGTTTTTACTCAATGGAATGCCCTTACACTGGGAAATCGGTTAGTGACGGGGTATATTGCTCAATTCGATGAATTTTGAATGAAATTTCATATCATTGAGGATGAGGGCCTTACTTTGAGCAAGTTTAGACAAGGTATAAGAGATGATCTTCGGCATGAGCTTTTCTTTTAGGGTGTCACTACTCTTGATCATGCTTACTCTTTAACCCGGTATCATAAGTTGCTTTGAAAAGCGTGGTGACAATCGTCCATCCTTCACATCAGCACCACCTCACCAAAGTCTCCCATAGGGCCTTTCCCAGCAAATGTTGACATTCCAAGGTCGTCTTCTCCGTATAGAAAGTTTGACAATCATCCTTCTATCTCATCGGTACCAATTCCTCATGTTAAGTCCATTCTAGAGCCTCCACATATGGTTAGCACTAAATTGAAACTCTCCATTGCAGACTACCTTAAGATTGATGGTCAAACTGAAGTTGTTAACCAAACGCTTTACAATTTATTAAAGTGGAGAGTCTAGTCCATGAAAATCTTGGGAATTGGGATTTGATCCTCCCAGTAGTTCAAATTGCATATAACAGTTTTGTGAATTGGTCTATAGGTATGAGTTCCTTTAATGTTATTCATGGTTATAAACTTAGGAAGCCTTTAGACCTTATTTCCATGACCTCACATGCTAATATGTCTGTATCAACTGAGGCATTTATACATCTTCATGACTCGCATATTGAGATCAATAAACTTGAAACAATTAATGCATCATATAAACTTTAAGCTGATTTGCATAAACAACATATTGAATTTAATATTGGGAACCCTAGTGCTGGTACTTTTAAAATTTTAAAGCGTGTTGGTCCAAATACTTATGTTATTCATCTTTCATCATATTTTGGCTACCACTCTACATTCAATGCTACGGACTTAGTTACTTACAAATGCCATTTTAATTTCCCCGGTTATCCTTTTTTACCTCCATTATGGACTCATAACCGGAATCTTTTGATATTTCTACTCCAATACCACCTAACACAGCATACAAAGATATAATTGATGCAATTTTAGATAAGTAGATTGTGTTGACCAATGATGGAGAGATTTGGTGCTTCCTAACTCGTTGGGTAGTTCAACCTGATGCAGACTGTACATTGAGTCCCAGATAGAAGCTCCAACAAATCTAGATCAATCTGCTGAAATTTCGATATTTGATTTTTACGAAAGATCGTCCTGTGTGGTACAAGTTCAACCACTCGATAGAATCAAGTTTCTCTCCCACTACAAGAGAGTTGATGAAGACATCACTTGTTTGGGTAATCTTACTTTGTTGTGGACGATTTAACTTTAGCTTTATTAGTTGGGTTTGCATTATGGGCTAGCACAAACCCCTTAACTATTAGGTTTATACTTTGTTATTTATATGCTTGTATTCAAAACTCAGATGATGAATGAATGAATTGTTGTCCACGTTTTCCACTCCCTTGTCTTCTCTATTCTCACTTCTCACTTTCCCTTCGATTTCTTTTCCCCTTCCTTCTTTTGCTTCTGCTCTTCTTGATGTAGTTCTTCTGCTGAATCTTTCCCCTTCTTCTCTATAATTCTCTGCTTCTTTAATTCTAGCTATTGTAGCCTCTTCTTCTGTGTTTTGATCCTCTGATTGAATGCTTAAATTGATGCTACATCAAGACCCCAATATTCACTCATAGAGAGGAGAAATAAAGGGACAAAGACATCCAACACTAGGGTAGCATGGCAGGAGATGAAATCTATTGTTAGTTAAAAGAGGATATTAGAGGATTGAGTGGGAGAGGAATACAATATATGTGAGAGGGGGGCAAGGGAGATTCATTCCATTATTCATGTGTTGGAGCCTAGTTAGTAAAGACCTGGGCCTCTCAAATTCCCTCGGAGTTGTTAACTTCAGTTTCTCTTTTCATCGAATAACAGAGAGTTGTTATACATTCAGATTTTTAATCAAATCCATAGATTTAATTCAGCAAATTCATACCACTATATATTTCAAATCCTATTGTCTATTGTGGAATCAAACTCGGTTTGCTCCAGCAGATTGATAAACTCCATCACATCAACCATCAAGGACTCCAGCCCATCAGCAGCATTCAGAATCTTATCACTCTCCTACAACTAGAAAAGAGGGAACTTCTATCATCCTCGAGTAGACTAAACAGATATAACTTTACATAGAGAAGTCCAAACAAGATCAGTACGATATGTAGAAATCCTAACTCAATAGGCATTGGATGACATACAACTTCCAGTATATATATGCTTCACTATCAGAATTAAGTGGGCCAAAAATCAGATTCTTATAAGACCTTGGAGAACTAAAAATGGGTAAAGCTTAACTTCCCTTTCTTCAAAATTGGTAAATAATGGCACTCGTGTCAATAGCGTCTAATTGAAAAAGAATCGTCCTCTAGTCAAAGTTGTCGTTTTTCACCTCGGTTAAGAGAAAAGTCAGCAACCATAAATGGGATGAGATCCATTTCGAGCACATTTTGGCCAATATGTCAAAGAAAATAAAAGGTACCATCAGCTTTTCCCTCAATTCCGTTGGGAAAACCATTTCTTTAGGAGATGAGTCCATTAAATGATCTTCGTTAAATTTAACTATTCTTTTAAGCTTGTTGGCAATCTTCACGTACATCTCAGATTGTTTAAGAATTTGTCTTGAACTTGTTCGTGCAAGTTCTTAATGACCATAGCTCTTTCTTCAGCATCTCCACTGTAATAACTAGAAACAGGGTGTGCAGCCAAGTCCAATTTATTGGATTTTGGGCAATCGCAAATGGACTCCATCCGGAAATTTGAATAGTAGACTTGCTATAAGAAATTTTTTCGAGCCAAAATGAGATCCTCATGTCGTATAATATTTTCCCATGTACTTTCTCGAGATTTTCCAAACTGCAATTAACTAATTCAGTTGCACCATTAGCTTGAAGATAATAGGAAGAACTGAAATGAAGTTCCCAACTTTCTCCAAAGAATGCCAAAAATGACTTTAAAAGTTTTGAATCTTCCATGGAGTCTCTCAAAAATGTAAATAAATAAGCAAAAAGAGATGTGCTTATGCTTCTGTTGCAAGCCACCATGATACAATCTTAACTCCTATTTGTCTAGGACAAGCCAACAACAAACCCAAATTAAAATCTCTGTCTGCTTTGATTTTTTTTTAACATCTATTCTACCAGTCTTCAAATAAACTATCAATTCAAATGACTACCTGTGTCTACACCTAATCCATTGAAGTTATTCATCTAGCGTTCTTTCAACAAGAAGGCACAACAGTAGCCTAACTAACAATTTTCTACTCTGCTTACAGATATTTCTACAATAAAAAATATTTAAAATCCGTAGTGCTTTATAATCAAGTATGAAAAGTCAACAATGCAGTTGCTTTGCCTTGCTAAATCCCTTCGGAAACAACCTCAGACCAAGAGACATCACCATCTGATACAATTCATATAAAATGTATATACATGTACACTTTCAGTCATAAAACACCATTCTGACCACAAAAAATGAGCTTAACAAAGCATCCTATAAAATAGTTCTACTGCATTCATCTATGAAGTGAAATCGTTAAATAAAAGCCATGCAGTCACTTCCCGGTTCACTGTGGTGTGACATTTTAATAGTATAACCAAGCAAATATCCTCCAGGTGATTGAATAATCCCTACCCCCAAGATTGAGAGCTTTATGTTCAGCGACAAAGGAAATTAGTGTCCATAATGCAACGTCATTAAAGTATTGCTCGTTGGATCACACATTAAATTCTGAGCTGATGGACTAAAAGTGTTAAAGCATGATCTTCCATTTACAAAATCATGGAAATATATTTTGCTTAGACTTGGTCTCTGCGAAGCAATGTCCAGCTTCTCATTCACCGTCGAGTAAGAAAGTCAGTGGCCTTGTCAATCCCCACAAGAGGCAGAATGGTTTCAAAACATGCATGCCTTCCAAATAGCAAAAGTAGACTACTGGCCTCAAGACCAGGATTCAAAATGATGGTGGCAACATGTGAAAGCACGTGCTTCCTTGTGAGATTCATTTGAATAGTTGTGTATCATTCATTGACTTGCCACCTTGAAAAGGTGTGAATACCTTATCATGTTATTGGACGTGATATGAAGTGCAATAACAACAATTATGTAAGTTTGTAAGATGTTGTAGATGATGCCACGTGACTTGAAGAAGATGTCAAGTGGCCAAGAATAGCAGCCATCTACACGTAAAAAAACAAAAAGGAAAGTGGGATCAAAAGACTATACCAATTATGAATAAGTTCTAGTCAGACTTTCAGGTCTAAAATAGTTCCTGGAAAATTCCAAAATACATGGAAAGTTAGATAAACTTATATCCTATTAAAATAGGTCATCTATCAATCAACCTAACCTTGGAGTCTGTACTTTCCTATTGTGTATGGCAGCAGCAAAACATTCTCAGCCACTAAAATCCCACATAGAAAAGCTTATGAAATGGCAATCCCAAAGTGACAAACAGCCAGATCAAGCAGTATTACAATCTTGGATATTGTTTCAATGAAGATGCAACTTACTGAATATCAAAAGTTCAATCATTGAGTACTTTCAAATACAATGACACTAGGCAAATTGATGCAATTCTATTTTACATGGTAATGCTCTTGAAGCATGGGCATAGCAGTCACCTCACATTCTCAATGTAAAAAGGAAATTTCACAAGATCTTGAATCTATGAGTGAGCTAGCAATGATGAATATCTCCCTCCAATAACCAGAAGAGCTTTGGAAATATTTGCAAGTATTAACCTTGGGAAAGATTTTCAGATAACACATAAAAATCCCTCAGAGAGTCAATACTTGAAATGCAAATTAAAAAAAATAAAAGAAAAGAAAACGAAAGAAAGAAAGAAAAAATTATTTACACAATCTAACTAATTGAGACCCTTCATAAGCTCATCCAAAGTTATTGCTAACATACCATGACTAAGTCAGTTTAATTTTAAACTTAGCAAAATCCTGTAAATTCACCCATGTAAAATAGATTGACTTTACATTTCAATGATCATATCAATTAAATTTATGACTGCATCATTTATATAATAGGCGGTCCTCTCTGTTTCAATTATAGCAAGTATTCTAAGTCCACCGAAAGAGGCCAAATTAACTTGAATCATAAGAACTAGACCAAAGGATCAAGACATCCCAGACTGCATGCCTTTCATCCACTAACCCAAAGCCTAGAATGGTTTATATCCAAGCTTCATACCATTTCAAGTCACCAAGATGTTCACAAGCTTCGCAAAAACCTAGAGTCATCAATTCATTCCAGAAAATTCGCGACTTTCCATAAAATAAAAGCAGTTGCTAGCTAAATGTTGGCAAGTACCCCAAAATTAATGTAACTCCTACTTACATCAAGAACCAGAAATCATATCAATTTTACATGCATGTACATAATTAAAACAACTTTTTCACCGATTCTCAAGTAGAATTGGGCATTTCTTCACACTTCCAGCAAAAAAACATATTAAACAAAAACACAACAAAACAAATCGTGAATTCCGAAACCATACTACATAATTTATATTTTTAATTTAAAGAATCAATAACTACAGCTACTAAAATACAAAATCGAAGAAACACTAAAATTTCAGAAACCCTAAACAGGAGAAGAAATTAAGTGGAAAGCATACCTCTAACCGAGTGCGCCACACGCGTGAACGCAGATAGATAGAGATTTTGCAGAAGAATTGACTGAGCTAAGGGTAGATGGGTGGGGTCGGGGTATGTTAAGTGGAAGTGAGAAGGGTTTACTCGTGAAATATTAAAGAAAATGCTTTATTTATGAATAATGTTATTGCATCCAAGTGGCATTCCGTGATAGGTTTAAAAAGAAGAAGAATTGCGTAATTTATTTAATTGTACTTTTTTATATTATATATTATTTTGACCATATTTGGTAGAGATTTTAATCTAAATAAAAGTCAACAATTAATTTTAACAACATACATTTCATTATTTTTTTTAATCAAAATCTACTAAAAAAATTGATTTAATCACCACTAACAGAGGCTTGGTGTCATTAAATTGATATTATGCCATGTTTGAGCACCATTTTTTTTTTCAAAATATATTTTAGAATAGTGTTTTATTGGAGAATGTGTGATGATAGTTAGAGAATAATGAAAAGTTTTAAATTTATGTATAAAATTATTTCACTACAGTATAAAAGAGACAAAAACTCGGAATTGTTCATGCTGCCACGTGTCGTAATTTTTCCATCGTCGTCATAATTCAATTTTTTTCACTTCGCACAACATTTCTCCATTTTCACACACAACTACACCATCCCGACTCCCATAACAATGTGTTCTGTCATTTCTTTCACCTCTCTTTTTCCTTTTCCAAATTTCACGCCCCAACACCATTTAATTCCTCCAACCATCATCGAGATTTGATTTCCCGAAACCCTAGCAATAACATCGCCAAGAATCGCAGGAAAATGAGTGTCGATGCAATTTTTTTGTCATTCACTCTATTTAAGGTTTTATTTCTTCCCTTCTACGTTGTATCAATTTATGTGAAAGATTCCAAAAAAAAACATCGTTTTTGGTTAGTTGATGGTTGTAGTCGGTGGAATTGATGCCTTATCTTTGTGGTCTGAGTAAGGAAAGTCTTTTTTTTTTTTTTTTTGGTTTAATTTCTTTCCTTCTATGTTTGTTTTTAGTTATGTTAAGTTTTTTTTAGAAAAACCAGAAAACTTCATATTTGGTATAGTTCAGGATTAGAGTTGGTGGAATTGATGACTATAGTCTGTCTTGGGTGATTTTTAAAAATATCGAACTACACAAACGTTAGGAGTTTGTCTTTCACAGAAATTGATGGTTTTTGGCGATCTTCCAAAATTTTATGTCGTTATGCTGGTTGAATTTGTTATTATTTAGCACTATTTTAAAAAAAAAAAAAAAAAGTCTTTGCGCAGCATAGAGACACCTTGTTCGCGTCGTATCCACGCATGCGGACACGGTGTTCTCCGAGCTACACGAAGACTTTTTTTTTTAACAGTGTTACCAAAAACATTTTCATTAAAACTTCAACTAACATTTTGAGATATATATTCTTTTTATCAATTTCATTTCACATTAAATTTTCCTTCTCTCTGTCTTGCTTATAATAATGATTTAATAATTAATTTAACGAATATGCATTATATTGCTAAAGTTCGAAATTTTATTGTTAACATTCATTTTTCTTCATTATTTGGGATTAAGTTGTTGTTTTCAGTTTATTATTAAACTGGCTGCAGTGTTTTAAGAAGTTGAAGTTGATTGCTTGTTTTGATTAATAGTTTCATATATGTTGTATTTTATTTTGTTAACATTTATCGTGGGCTATATTCGATTATGTAAAGTTCATAAAAACGACTAGTTGGTTTCACATTTGTTGCAAATGTGGGCTTTCATTTATGTTGATGTCATTAAATTTACCTGCTATGCAATTGATTGTGCATATCATAGAAGCGGGGAATGTTGGGTGTACTACATAAAAGTAGAGTTTTGTCATATCGTGTTTGTATTTGTTTTTTATCTTGTGGAATTTGAAAATTAATTTAGCCGTGGTAGAATTTTTCATGTTGATGAATAATATTAAGAAACTACAGTCAAGGTTGATGTCGATGCATTAAGATGAAACTATAAACAACAATGCTATATATTCCATTCACATTATGAAGTGTACATATATAACAGTATAACTTGTTCCTATATTTATATCTCCTGCACTCTTGCATGAGCATTATATTGTCTTTTTCACTCACTAAAAATGTTTTGTCCAATTTTTATGACTTCTCAAAAACCTCGAGGTTATGAGTGTCTGATTCAATGACATAAATATGTTTTATAGGAGAACTTCTGGCCCAATTAGAAGAGCTAAGGGAGGTTGGACTCCTGATGAGCTAAAAAGTTAGTTTTTTGAAATATATATACTTAAGAAGCAATGGTTTTGCCGCTTTTTGGGTAAGCCTATCTACAATCAATTTTAAAGTTGACTCTTTTTAAGTGAAATAAATTTCAAAACTTACAGATACTCTTTCATCTCTTCTTTTATTTTTTTCTTGAGTTTACATGTACATGCGGTTTTAGAAAAAAAAATACTTTTGTCATCGCGTCGATTATATCCTGCCCTTCTTTTTCTTTTCTCTTTGATCTTTTTTCTTTTGCTGTGAGTAGGTGGGGAACCTTGGTTCCCGTGTGACATATCAGAGTCAACAACCATCACACCTTCATTTGGCTATACTCGTGATCAACAAAATTCTTTATAATTTGCTACAGGAATGTACATTAAAAAGTGTCGTTGCTACTTTCAGAGGGAAGAGTTGGAAGAAAATAGGTATAATTTACGAACTATGGTATCTTTCGCAATCGCATGATGCACGTTAAATTGGACGTCTGTAAATTTTTTCTTAATTTCGTTTATGATCTTATAGTGTTATTCTTTATATTTTTGTTGTGTTAGGAATACTGAGTAGATTTGATTTAGTTCAATAATTGTTCCGTTGTGAAAAGATTAGGTTGTCCCCTATTGATTAAATGAAATGGATGAGACCTTGATGAATAGTAATGAAGTTTAGATTGAGATTTACATCTCCTATCTGCCAAAATTTTTAAAATCTTCAATATGTGACATTTCAAAGTTTGATATAGTGTGGTTTATTTGACCCGTATTCTTTTCCAAACTTCGATCTTAAAGAGGCAACATTTGATATTGTCATTACGTCTCGTGACATAGTTATATAATTCCCTCATGGCCTTGGTATATTTGAATACTTTTTTTGAATAATGATCAAAGAACTTAGCTTTATTGCATTGATGTGTCTGTAGACGAATTTTTTCCAGATAGATTAGAAGTCCAGTGCTTGCATCGGTGGCAAAAGGTTATCAATCCAGAAATTGTATTGTAAGATTGTAGTTAATGTTTTTAATGGTTTCATAAGGCATCATAAAATTTTCAAGATATAGATGCTAATAGTTTAAATGTTATAGGAAGAAGGATATAACATTACCTTAGAAGTATCTGCTTCGAAACGCCGGTGTCATAATGAATAAGAGTTGGTTTGCTATTTTGTGTTTATTGTCTCTTTACGATATTTTTAGAGAAATTGTAGAATGTTGAATTTTTTTTAATTTTTTAGTTTGTTGGTGATTTTAGGGATTGTTGGAGTGGAGCTTGGGGGAATGATTTTTCCAGAGATAAGCACAACCATTCTAGAGAAGATTTTTCAGTACTTTTGCTTATTTCTTCAATATGCGGTAATCACTTTCACCTCAATTTCTTATTTTGGTTCTTCAGTTTTATGAGGAGATTACAATTCTTTTTTCCTGTGACACTGTCATTTACAAATGATTTTTTTCTAAAACTTACACACAGTTATTTTTAACATTAAGTAATTAACATGCAATGCACATTCTCCGACTAATTATGAGAAAATGTGTGATTAAAAATGAGTTCTGAAAAAAAAAAAAAAAAAATTGGGATCAAACCTAGGCTATATCACTAATAATACCAATATAATTCTTATTGTCACCTTGTTCGAGCCCCATTATTATTATTATTATTATTTTGAGAATGTATTTTGAAATAGTAGAGTTTGTGGTTAAAAAATAAGGAAGTTTTTATTTTATTGAAAAATGTGTGGTTAAAAATAAGAAAGAGAAAAATATATCTTGAAAAAAATGGTGATCAAACTAATGTTATATTCAATATTCATTTTCTCCATAGAAGGGACCTTAAATTTCATATGAAATAAAGATTGTTGATAAAATAACCCTTAGGAAAATAAACCAATTGGGCATAGATTTACAATAGATCATCTGCATGATATTGAAGTTTAGATTACCGTCTCTCGCGCTGTTTTTAATTCAAATGTTACGACCAAATTTCCGTTTACATTTGCAGCCTATAGATCCTCTCAATACCGCAAGAAAGGAAAATATTTTGCGAAAAAAATAAAGGATTCAAGATAATGGCATGTAATTTTAACAACCTCCTAGTAGCGTCCAAGTTCAAATCCAGTTGAGCTCGAGTAGTAAAAAAATGGTAACGACATTTTCAATGTTGTAAAGGGTAAAATTATTAGTGGAAATTATATCAACTACATACATTTAAATAAATAATCAAAAATTAGATATCGTTCTTTTTTATTTCACATATACTGCTTTGAAATCTTCGAATTTAGTTTTAGAATCTTAGTGAAGCCTTGAAATCTTTGAATTTAGTTTTAGAATCTTTTAGCACATCCTCTTTGTATTACACTTCCATGATCAAGCCTTGCAGGCCTTTTTCATCCTCTTTGTCTTTGCCCTAGTTATTGGACTGTCAATTCCTTGCAAATGATCTTGAGAATATTTGGGAACATCAACTTGGTCAGCACCTCGATAGATGTATATAAGATTTTTCTGAAAATATAAATATGAATATGCATTAAGTACATGACGTAAAACTTTTTAAAATGTAGCATCCATTCAATCAAACTATAATATAATTTCAATGTTAAATATGTCTGTATATCAAATACTAACCTAAATCATGAAATCACATGTTAGTATTCTCATGATTACACCATAATCACACATTTTGTTTGTCTTAAATATGAATTAAAGTACACCTTAATATATCACTTTTCAATAAGAAGGTCACATACTCCTTAATATATAAATTTTCTTAAATTTACAAAAATATTTTAATTGATATTCAGATCTTAGTCCCTACTTTTTTTTTCCAGTTGGATGTGAATTAATATTGTCCACTTAAAATAATATATAGAGGTTAATGTGGAAGGTGATGGCCTCATACATCACCTTAATTAATATTCAGAAATATAAGAAATTCAGTCCATATTTTAGCTTGTGACATAAACGATCAATTTTCAATACAAAGAACAAACATGATATATGAATTATTTGAATTAAAAAATCTTTTGGTTCTTCATGAAATGTTCAATTCTCGATTTTGCCTTAATAATGATTCAGTGATGATCCAACTAGTCATGACAAATAATAATACATTCAATAATTGAATTTTTGATTGAATACAATATTTGTCATTTGAATAAATATTCAATCAAACAAAAGACATGATTAATTCTCAAAAATGTGATTGGTCATGATATATAAGAATTAACTTACACGTGACATTAGTTGTATTTTTTTAGGGATAATCACTGATTCTAAATTATTTGTTTTTCGAAATATATGTTATTTCAAAAGTACGTTATATTTTATTATTGCTTCCCCGAGAGTAATAGGGGTTGAGTCTTCTCATTTTTTATTTAATTATTTTAAAATTTTTATCATAGACATTGTAAATTGACCAATTCATCCTCATTTGATTTGTCAATTTGAGTAAAACATCAAATTTCAAGGTTGTCAGTCTAACGGACTATGTTCTTGCTTCTGTTAAAGTGAATGGTTTGAGACAACGATCACAAATATAAAAGGTTAAAAAGTGTATTTTGCAGTAAATTAAAAGGTTTGGGACCTCAGCTGCAACTTTCCCTTTTTGATACTTCAAAGTTCAAAGGGAAAAAATCACTTCTCAGAGGTTATCTTTAGTCACTTTCAAAATTGACAAAACATCTTTTATATTTTTGAAATCATAGATTGACATATACATACAAATATATAACAGTTTCCTAAAAAATAGCCGTGACGTATCATGAAAGTCGGATTATCCGTTGTAACAAATTAACTTCCCAAAAATACAATCACTAACGCAGCAGATGATTAGAAACCATAGATTAGTGAAATTGCTATTCTACAGTCACCAGAAATCTCTGAGGCGTCGTTAATCGGAATATCCAGATCAGGAGTCGAAGAAAATAGTCACAGATAAAGCCACAAATAAGCCTGCTGACAATTCACGCAATCGGATACCACATCGTCGAACCTCTTCGAAATCAGAAGCCACCGGAAATCTCTGAGGCGTCGTTAATCGGAACATCTTTGAAATCAGTTGACTCGTATTGATCAGGTATGTCATATAAATCAATTATTTAAATGTGACCGTGCGTCCTTCACGAAGCAGACATGAATCATACTATGCATTCTACATTTTTAAAAAAAAATGTCGTATTTTAGTTCTAGGTTATGCCGAGGTCAGTGACCTGTTCACGTATGTGATTCGAATATTATAACATGCCCGTGACCTGTAGTTTTCAGCTAGCTTTCATGATATATGTTCTGCCTATGTCATGAATTAGAACTATGTCCGTGACCTAGTATGTGTCATAATTAATATGACCTGTAACGTAATTTGTCTCTTACTATGTGACTTATTCCGTGACCTACAATTCTAATGCATGTGACTGTGACTATGACTATGACTTAATATGTGACTTAGTCTGTGACCTACAATTTTACTGCATGTGACTCTGACTATGACTTAATATGTGACTTCGTCTGTGACCTACAATCTGTTTTTTTTTGTTTGGCAGAAATGGAAATTATTCACGTTTGTTTGCTGAATGGGACACAACTATCGTTAGTGTTGATCGATCGTAACTGCAGTTATTCGAAGCTTCTTGATACAGTTATGGCAGAGTTCGACATGGATCCTGCTAAGGTCGCAGTCACAATGAGTTATGAGTTGATTAACAATCTGCCTCTGGTCACAATAAAGAATAACAATAATGTGTTGTCGTACGTAGTGTTGAAGGAAATGCATCGTGGCCCTTCCAAGTATCCAATTAAAATTGAGGTCATAGATGTTGAATGTGTCGAACAACGTCTTGCAGTACCAATTTGTGTACAATCTATTGAGAAGGAAATATCGTTACAAGATTTGTCAATAGATATATGTGGATCAATAATAGAACCAACATCTCACGAGTTCAAACATGTGGTCACAGTTGTATCAGATGCTGACTCTAGAGAAGTAGAGAAATGAGTTGTTTTCCGTAACAAGGAGATCCTGAAGCTGAGCTTGTCCTTATATGCAATTCAAAAAATGTTTGAATTTGTAGTTGTTCGGTCAGACAAGAAGGACTACCTTGTGAAGTGTAGTCATGCCGAGTGTCATTGGATATGCAGAGCATTGAATCTGGCCAATAAAGAGATGTTTAAAATTAGACACATTGCAGAAGGTCACACATGTACTTCCAACATTATCTTAGGTACTCATAGGCAAGTGACAAAGTCAGTGGTGTCATCTTGCATCAAATACAAATTCACATCATCGCGCACCATATACACACTAAATGATATACGTAACGACATGTTGCACACATATGGAGTATCTCTGAACTACATGAAGGCATGGAGGTCACGCGAGGAAATTTTGAAAATGATTAGAGGTGACTCGATAGATTCATTTAGTCAGTTATCGAGATTCTTCACCATGTTGAAGGTAACAAATCCCCGGACGGTCACAAGACTACACCTTGATGGTCACAATAGGTTCAAATATTGCTTTATGGCATTCAGTGCATCAATTCAGGGATGGAAACATTATAGGCCTGTTGTTGTGGTCGATGGCACGTATCTAAATTGGCATTATGGTGGGACTTTGTTCACGGCATGTACACGGGATGCTAATAATAGCATATTCATACTTGCTTTTGGGATTGGTGATAATGAGAATGACAGATCTTGGTTCTGATTTTTTGAAAACTTGAGGAAGGCATACGGGGATAGAGAAGGTTTGTGTTTTATATCAGATCGTCATAATAGTATAAAAACGCAATAGAAAAAGTATATCCTAGAACATGCCATGGGATCTGTTCATACCATCTCCTTTAGAATCTAAAGTCGCGATATGGAAAATCAGGTCACAACATCACACAAGCATTCAATTCAGCAGTTCGCGCCTACACCTTGCCGGAATATGAATATCACATGCAACAACTCGACGCAATTAATGAGAAGATAATGGGTTACCTGGTAATATAATACATATTATATTCAATTTGCATTCATATATACAGTATGTGACCCGCGTCATCGTGTTTTTGTTGTAGGTTAGTGTTGGGCTTGAGAAATGGTCACGATTGCACATGCCCACGAATAGATATTCCATGATGACTTCGAACATAGTAGAGTTGGTTAATGCAATAACTAAGTCTGCCAAGAACTACCCTATTATAGTTTTGTTGGAGTCATTGCGTGAAACTACGCAATCTTGGTTCTGCAAACATAGGGAGACTGCACACAGCACTTTCACAACCTTGTCCAGTAAGTATGAGCAGCAGTTAAGAGAAATGAGCACAGATATGAGAAACTTAAGGGTAATATCTCTGTTGTGACCTGCACACCATATCTGTGACCTCATTTGTGACATCATACATTGTCATCATTTTATTCTGTGACTTGTTGTTCAGATTATTGTGATCTTGACTTGCATGTTTCTCTAGTAAATGGGGCAACATTTTCAGTTACTTGTGAAAGTGCATCCTTCGTTGTTGACATAGAACAACGTACTTGCACATGTAGGATGCTTCAAGTTGATCAACTACCGTGTCCACATACATTAGCTGTGCTTGGGAGTATGAGGATGGACCCGTATAAGTATTGTTCCTACTATTACACAAGAGAAGCATACCGGAATACTTACCAAGGAAGCATTTTCCCTGTTGGAAATCCAAATGAATGGATAGTGCCCAAAGATATCCAGGAAATTGTTATATTAGCACCTAATGAAAAGAGGGGTTGTAGAAGGCCTACCGAAAAGAGATTCAGATCAGCCTGTGAAGCTAGCATACCTATCAAATGTGGACGATGTGTGGAGATTGGTTACAACCGTAGAACTTGCACTAGCTTAGTTCCTTTAAGTCAAAGTTAGTCGAAAAACAAAGGAAGGAAGGGGAAGTGAAACCATGGTAGAGAGTGACCATAATTCGATGAATTGTTTCTTTCTTTTTTTTCATTCAATTTTCGTGTGTAATGATTCAAATAAGGAAGAAAATACTTCGGGCAATATATGTGTTCAACTGTTCTATTCATTTGGTTTGCTCATGTTACAAGAAAACAGTGACTCAAGTTACAAGAAAACATTTGGTTTACTCATGTGTTTAATTGTTTCATTCATTTGATCTGCACTGTGACCGTTTGAAATTAACAATGTCAAGACAAAACTTGAGAATAGCAACAGAAGCCAGCTGTGACTTGTGGAAACTAACTTGTGACCTAGGTAGTAACATGTGACCTGACCTGTGACTCGTGTAGTGACTTGTGACCTGTGACCTAGGTTGTGACATCTGTATGGACTTATGATTGGTGACTTGTGATAGATGACATGGACTGTGACAATGCAACAGATCATTTGTAACTTAACATATTAATCTTGGTTAATGGTTTGAAATCCAAACAACAGATCTAAACAACCCATCCCTAAGTGAACTGATAAGGGTGTCAAACAATAACTTACCCTAGGGGAACAAGTTCATCCTATTCAAGTCATCAACTAGAACAAACAGGTAGTGTTCCACCACTTTCTTGTAATCCCTGGGATGTAAAAATGAAGTAATGAAATATAATGCACCCAACTTCGAGACATCTTCATCAGGCATGTCGCTGGCAGCAAAAAATGTCTCTCTCACATCTTCGTGGGTCACAACCTTCAACTTACTGAAATATTTGTTTTTCAATCGAGATGGAATCTTCTCCAGCTTGTTCGTATCCTCTTCGCCAAAATATCTAAGCCCGGACACTAAGCAAAACTCCGGAAGCGAGAATCTAACAAACCGCCCATCTATATTGAACCACACTTCTTCTTTTTCATTTTGTTGTTTAACCTGTCTCAGTAGGAAATAGTGGATCAACTGCGATTGAATGACAATATCATCGCACTCTAGAAAGTGGCCAAAACATGTGTTACAAAGAATCTGTCTTTGTGCCTCCTTCAGATTGTTCTTAAACTTCAGCAACACGTCCTTCGTTTTAATGACAGTAATTTTACCGAGAAACCAACTTTTCTCCGGAATATCAAATGTCCATACCTGCATACAGATTACCAAATAACGTAACCCATTAGTGGTCACAGCCTCCACCCATGGATATTCTTCAAACAAACGAAGTATAACTCATTGTTGGGGAGGTCACAGAAAAAACATTTTGTTCTCAAACGATTTGGTCGGTCACAGCCATGATTAATTTTCCCATTGCACAAATTCTTAAAACATACGAAACATGAATCTTTTTCTCTCGGTCACAATATTGATTACCAATTTGCACTAAACTCATACATCGCAAAATGAGTATATCATAAGTCCCAAATGCCATCAATACACCTTACCCATTAGTTTTATGGTTAGAACACATGATTCAATTGAAAAAAAATTATTCTGAAACTATCTCACATACCTTCTTTTCGATTATTTTTTTGCCAGACCGATTCGATTTGTGTCTTTTGGACGACGAATCTTCATGGACCGCCTCCAACTTTCTTTTCCCTCTTCCATCCGATGTCTCACCAACATTCATCACTCTATCTTTGCTGCTCGAACGAGTCATTTGGGTTTGGGTTTGGGTTTACGATGTAAGACTATATAGCTTCCACAGAGTTCTAGGTGTTGAATGTATAGTTTCCGAGTTTGAAGATTTTAAAGAGTCGAAACAATATGCTCCGAAATGTATGGAAGTTACGTAGTTTTTCTATTTTAAAACACGTGACTTAATGTGATATATAATTACGTAAAATATCTTTTAAAATCTAATATATAATTATAACATATATAATTATATTGTATCTATTTAAAAAAGTTATGACTTTTGAATTTTAAACTATAAAATCTGATTTTGAAATTTGGATCTTCAAAAGTGTGGAATGGTGTAATTTCCACAAATTCAAATTTCAGAAGCCCAGCCCACGACTTCCCGAAAATATTATTTCCCACGGAGGTTAAAATTGTACTTTCATAAACACAGATCTAGTATTAGGGTTTTGTTGTGCCCCCTTTCCATCTCTATATATACTCGTATTACAGTACCGATCGATCGATCTCATCCATCCCGCCCCTCCAAATAATATAATGCACATTGACGAGAGTACTTAGGGTTTTGATTTTCATTTTTATTGAAGCTTATGAAGAGCTGTGATGAGAAATTGACATAGTCATGCACCACTCTGACTATTATCAGGTTGATGATAATTTCTTATACCCAAACAATGTCTGAGCTCTTTTTGATTTAGTTTTGCTTTTTTTTTTTCGATTATTTTTCTAAGATTCGAGAATTTTTCTGCTTCGATTCGAAATCATTTGATATCGCAATAAAAATATTTTCCTGTTTCAATTTACAATTTTCGATATATTTTTTTATAAAAAAGATATTTTTTGCTCCTCCGAAATCGTTTAATTTAGAGTAAAAATGTATTCAAGTTGTAATTTTCAGTTTTCGATTTATTTTCAGCGTTGGAATCGTTTAATATCGCAATAAAATTTATTTCAGTTTTATAATTTGAAAGATTTTACAATTACGAGGAACCAAATGATGGATCTTTCTTTGTTAAGAAAGTGCAAACCATGATGCGGACCGTATAATAGCTTAAAGCTTCTGGGGATAAACTTTGGTTTCTGATGGTTCCTTATTGTGCCTATTTTCATTTTTTAAAAATTTTGACTTATTCAATTCTTCAACCTTATATTTTGTGGGCTGAATTGAGTCATATTGCTCACTATTGTTGTGCTTGACTTGGCTCGGTTCAATTTGTTTGGTGAATTAGCTTGTGTTCATAAATGTGGAGTCTTAGGACAAGCTAGCTCATCACTCACAGATTTTATCTAAATATACATTTAGAGCTTCAATTATTTTTAATTTTTTTATCAGTTTAGTTTTTTTTTGAATTTAGTTTTTTTTTTGAATATTTTTAATTTTTAAAATTTATTTGAAAAAAAATGTATTTCGCTAAAAAGTAAAAAACACTCCAAATGTGAAAAATACATTTTGAGTTTTATGTGTGAAGTTTAACCTTGTGGTTTGAAAATGTATTTTGAAAAGTATTAGATCAAATGCATTTTTCGTGTTATGTAAAATTGAAAATAGAAAATCAAATACATTCTAAGTTGTAAGTCTTATGTAATATATATATGTAATGTTTGTAAAATAATAATGTTGTTTTTTAAAGGAAAAATTAAATTTGTTAAAAATAATTCTATGAATAAATTGTTTTTATGAAATAAGTTTGAATTTTGCGAATGTTTGATTGCAATTTAATAAATGGAAATAGATAATTTCCTTCACAATACTTTAATTTATTTTATAAAAATAACTTTTTTGAAAGAAGAGAGAATCAGAACGAGAGAAAATATGGTGAGGTGAGGTAATTAAGTATAGAAAACAAAAATGGAGAAGCAATTGCAATAAGAATTTTGGTGGGATCGGGTTTCAATTAATTAATTTAAATGAATGAATTTAATTTTGAAGATTAATTTTATATATTATAATGCTATTTGTGCAAAGCGAAGTTAGATTAAGAAAATTGACTAAAGGCATTGTTGACAAATGACTTGCGTGTTTGGTAGAAATTAAAATTGAAAAATTAATCGTTATGGTTGATTTTTATTAGAGGGTAGAATTTAATAACGGTTATATTTTCAATTTTAATTGAATTTTAAATCGTACCAAACAGACTCTTAGAGTGTGTATGGTAGAGATTAAAATTAGATTAAAATTAAAAATATAATCGTTATTGTTGATTTTTATTGGACAGATAAGATTTAATAACAGTCATATTTTAAATTTTAATTGGATTTCAAGTCGTACCAAACATGCTCTTAAATAAACTTCTATTTGACATCTTTTAATTTCTTTTTCTTTTTCTTCATTTCAACCACACATTCTTCAAATAAAATAATATTACACACAAATCAAAAAAATTTCATAATTTTTTCACCACACATTTTCACATCCATTACTATTTCAAAATTTTTATTAACCTAAAAATGGGTTTCAAACAGGGACTAAGTAAAAACTTGTATATAATAATTATTGAAGCAATTCTAATTTTTCAACGTGCTAAAATAAAAGTATTTGTAACATTTTGAGGTTGAATAGGAAATAATTAGATATTTGTTATTACTTTTTTAATAGAAATTGTCGAATATCAAAAGCTTATTTACATGGATGAATCTATTTTAATGAATTTAAATCTCTTTCAAATGAAATCTCCTTTACGTCGAAATACTAGAAAAAATTTCTTGTACAACTCACCGTTTGTTTTTATCCTTAAACCATTCGTGCTTAAATATTTTAGATTATATTATATTAAATATTAAGTGGGTACAAGTGGAAGTATATTGGGTCTATAGCTAAATATATAAGGGCCCGTTTGATAGAAAGATGGAAAATGGGTGGAAAGAAAATATTTTATAGGGAAAAGATTTTCTTAGAAATTATTTTGATGGGATTGTAATTAATTGTGTTTGATTGGTATAGTTTTCCATGGAAAATATTGAAAGTTTGATATTCGTTTGATTTCGTTTTTTATAGAAATTGTCCATTAAAGTGATAATGTTTTCTACCATTGGGTCTAGAATTTGTTCCAATTACAAAAAAAAAAAAAAAAAATATTTGAAAAAAAAAACAACATACCGAATATCATTCGTTTGACTTTGTTTTGCATGGAAATTGTCAATAAAAGTGATTTTTTTTTTTACCATTGTGTTTAGAATTTTTTCCAATTGCAAAAACAAAAAAAAAAAATTGAAAAGTTGGAAAATATTTTCTCACCAAAATATCAAGAATTTATTTTCCTCAAAAAGGTGGAAAATTTGAAAAGTTAGAAAATATTTTCCCGGGAAAATTTTGTCAATCAAACACTACAAAAGTTGGAAAATGGAAAATATTTTCCATTTTCCATGGAAAATAAACCGTATCAAACGGACCCTAAGTGTAAAATTGGTATTTAAAATTTTTTTCTCAAGTAAATGGGTATATGAGAAAACTCTTAGTGAAGTAAATAGAATGGATGCAATTGAATTCCAACAATGCCTAGGCATTTAAACAAAAAAAAACAAAATTAGGAATCGAAATCAAGAATTGACTAGGTCTAGATCGATTCGTTGTTCCTAAACTAGAACCATGGGTATCCAAATGGAATCGATATTTGATATTATTTTTTTATTTTTTCAATTTTCTAGGTGGATAAAAAAATATTAAACCTAAAAATTATAATTTGGATAGTAATTAGTCTGAAATCCCAGACTAACCAAAATAAGTATGATTTTTTAATTTTTTTTTTCTCTTTTGCATCTGACCTCACATCAGATTGTATTATTTAAGAGGCTAGCATACGTTAGCGTTTGCAAATCAAAAGATTCAAACTAAAGTTTTGGTGTAAGTTGATGAATTTGGTGTTCATTCTCTGCAATTCAAGGTTTTTTTTTTTCATCATTTACAAATTTAAGTGGTTTTTTTTATAATGCTTGACAATTGAATTTGATATATTTAGAACTTGGATTATTATGTACATTTTTTGTTATCTCGAGTTTGTCATTTTTTTTCTTAAAATATAATTGGTGCTATGTATTTATGTATCTAGTTAAAATATTTTATGTCTATTCGTTTTAAAAGTATAAGAATTTAAATATTGTCCATAATGAAAATAATATGAGGAAATTGTCCCCTTGTCAGTTTTTGGATTGGTATTTACAAAAAAGTCACATTTTAATAATTTTGACAACATTGTCACTTTAGGACTTTTATGCCCCTCGAAAGAATTTAAATATCTGGATGTCCTTAATTAAAGTTGAACCCACACCCTGCATCAAAAGGTTATCTTCTTTTAACTCTACTCTCTCCCTGTTTGCAAAAGCAAGGTAAACAAAACATAAATCTTCAATGCTCCGGCTTCATTCATTGCAAGTGTGTGAAGTTTCCTTTGGTAAAGTCGTGTTTAATAACTTGGAGAGAAGTTCCAGTAGTCCCAGCAGTTTCAATAGTGGCCACAGTTATAAACACCGAGGAATGGAGATGTCTTATTCAACTACTATTCGTGTTTGAATGTTTCGGTTTGTTCACTTCTTAGCTAATCCAACTCTGGTATTATTTTCTTATTTTCCTCAACAGAAAAAAATAGTAGCAGCGACGACAACAACAATGGTGTAGCGTCAGGACTCAGCGTACTGCAAAACCATAGCAAAGAACCATACAGATTGAATTCATGAGTAGAAAGCATGTTTTGCGGTAACACTTTCACTCTTTTTTTATTCCTTTTTTACTTTTAAATGTCGAAGTTTTGAGTTTTCGACAGTGATTAATGAGTTCCATTTGCTGTTTTCCCAGGAAAAAAAATTTAGATTGGTTTTCTTTAGATTGTAGATAAATGAGGGATTTTATTTCATTCGTGCTAACTCAAATGCAAGATTTTCTCCATTGTAATGAGATATTAATTAAGCAATTCCACTTTCTCGTCGTCCTATTTTGTTTAGATGAAATCCATGTTTCTTCTTCTTTACAACCTCAGCATGTGCCTCGTGTTGGGCTCTCCGGCACTCCGTCTCATTACTATCCTCATTGATATCAAACTGTTTCTAGTTCTCTTGATTGGGTTCGAAAGTAGTATTTTGATAGCTTGATGAACATACCGATGAAGATTTAGAATATGTTGGTTGAATTATAACTTTTTCGTTGCGATGAATCTAACCGAAAAGAAATAAAAAGATTCATGTAACATGCAAATGTTTATTCTGTAACTTGTTATTGGTTGGATTATAATTTTTTTTTTGTTCTGTTGATGTATTTACTGTTTATGAAAGAAGCACCTGGGAAAGTTTATATATTGATTAGTTGCATCAAGAGAAGACAAATCCCCACTTTGTTCTTCTAGTTGATACATTGATAAGTTGCATTTGGAAAAGATAATCCATTTTCATTGTTCCTTTAATTTGTTATTTCACACACGTTGGCTTTGTTATATGCCATCTTTAGTGATTTCACTTAATTACATGTTCTATATAGCTTGTTAAGCAGGAGTCTTGTGTACAATTCACTGAATCACATAATCAAAATCTTTAGTTTAACTTAACTGTAGGAAGACAAGGTTATGGTGTTTATGGTTTGCTATTTTTTTCTAGCCAATCATATTTGTCATTAAACCATGAAGTCAATGATGTTTTCGAGTACACGGTATCTTACGAAGATGACTCCAACAATGATGAGTTAATTCCTAATGTTCACCACCCAATGTCATTATCTTAAGTTCGGACGATGAGGAGTAAGCAAGTGAGAGCGAAAAGTCATATGTCGACCCCGGCAAATAATGCTTCAAGTTATCGGCTATATTTAATTTTAATTTTGTTACAACTTCTATCGATAAACATTATTCAACTTTACGTTCTTTGTGTTGGAACTACGATCAAAGTGGTTTTGTTCTCATACAATACGATGAAATAGGGAATCCTCCACAAGATTTTATGGAGGATTTTGTCATCTTTATTTTAAAAAAATGAATAAATAATAATTTACAAATTAATATGAGTTTTCATTTATGGGGACCGCATCATTATTATGGAGTATGGTTTCAAGAACATTATTGTTTGTAACGTTTTGCATGTCTTCGACCCGATGAAGTTGTAAGTTCCATAATCTACCTCCACAACAAACGAAGGTTCTTGGAAACCAATGTCCCTAATTTATTAACGGCTAGATTCTAGTTATTATAGAGTACAGTTTCAAGAACATTATTTTTTGTCACGTTTTGCATAGAGGTGTCAATCCGAGTGGTCCGGGTCGAATCGACCCGTCAACATATGAGTCCGGTAACGGCCCACATGAAAAAAGCCCACCTGCTATGGGTTCCGGGTTGGTTCCGGGTCGACCCATAATTTTGGACAACAACTCAGACTCGTCCGCTGACCCATCCGGGTCGAGCCCATACGAGTCACGGATTGCGATTTGTTTCGATTTGGGCCGTATGATTGTATAAATAAAATTATAAAAATATAGAATTTTTCATATTTATAGTAAAAAATATTTTTTTGTTAAATGTAAACTAAGAATTAAACAAAATGTAAAATTCATATTTATACCAAGAAATATTTACATAGAATTCAAATTTAATGTTATATGAATTATTTATAATTTTGCAAAATTAAATTTAACTTAAACAAATAACAACTAAATGCATTTCTAATTACTATTATCAAATATTTATAGTATAAGTACATCTCAACTTGGTTGGTACCTACTTTTATTATAATATATAATTTAAGTACATCCCAACTAGGTTGACATCTACTTAATTATAATATTTAATTTTTTTAACCGCGACCCGTGAATGTGCAACCCACGAAGCCAGCGAGTCACACCTCCTTGACCTGTGAACCGCTCGCTCGGGTCACTGGTTGGCCCACGGTCCCGGGTCGATCCGGGCCGATTTTCACGGGTCTGGCCGGCCCGTCCGTCTTGACACCTCTAGTTTTGCATGTCTTTAACCTCATGACATTGTAAGTTTCCATAAATGGATCATGAATACATAGTTTCTCCATCAATCATCCAACAAGTCCTTCTTTGATGATCTTATTGTCAACGCAAGTGTAGTTCTCGTTTGTACCATATTTCTTTACGAGATTTTATGAAGAAATAACATCACTGCAACGTGTCATATATTCTTTGCTTCCATTTATGCTTCATATACCTTTGTGAACGTCGTTGGATTATTTTCATGTGTTCGATAGGGACTCAACCATTCCCTTCACTCATTATTATTCATGTTCTCTTTTATGTTAATTTCCTTGCCCTGTACATGGGTTTGTTGATTTTCACAACTTATGTACATTGAAATATCTTATTGTATTGTTCTCTATGTTAAAACGTTTGAAGCGAACTGTTTAATTTGTTAAATAAAAGTCTCGACAATTATGAATTCTCGACATATTAGTTATGTGACCATCTGTCGTTATGAACTGTCGTTTCTAATAGTTCATCTATATTATTTTCGACAGATAACTAAATATCGACATATGAGTTGAGTTATCCGTTGATATGGAATGTTGTTCTCGACAACTAAATGCAATATTTCTCGACATATGACAACTTCTCGATAGATTAGTTTGGCAGTCATCTGTCCACATGTCCAACTATGGTTCATCCAAACATTACATGTGTTTTTTTTTGCTTTCCTACTAGTGTGTTTTACATTAACATGTACGAATTATTATGATCTGATCTTCTTTTCTTTGTTGTCGTACATTGTTCTTGTAGATAAATTTTGAAATTCTCGTTCTCGAAAATGCGCGCTTACGCGCCCATATATCTCAAAGGAGTAATTTCAAATACCTAAAAACTATATTGGAGAATTTTGGAGAATTTTGATGCTCGACAGCGAGAAGATTTCGGCAACGATGCAGTTAACATGAAGATGCTGTGATCGGCATCCATGCATCATCTATGAGAACTCCATACACCAAGGAAAAAAGGAAGAGAGTCAAGAATTAGTGTCCAAGAAATTTGTTAATACTATGATAAACACTACTTGTATTGCGACTTTTGGATGTACGATGGATGTTGATGTCTTTGTGATATGTGAACTGTTGAATTTATTAAATATCGTTAAGTCGACGTTTCTTTTGTACGCGACATTCAGGATAATGCGATTATCAATTATTTATAGTACTTTTAATACGGATTCATATGGTAACGTCTGTATTGAATGTTAGCAGTCAACTTCGAGAATGACAGGAACCTTCTGTCAGGACTGACGTTTTCACTTTTGGGATGTGATGAAATATTTTGTATGTGACCTTAAACACAACTAATGTTTGCAAACGATAATGAAACTTCAGTGATAATATAACTTCCGAAAGTGTAACACACGCATTGTGAGATGCAAAAAACAACCGTGGACAAGTTCTAAACAGAAATATTTTGTTGAGACCGACAGTTGAACTGTCGGAACGTAATGAAGTAATATGTCTACATGAGAAATTGTTGTGAAGTTATTGCTACACGATCGAATATTTGCAAACGACATTGAAACGATAATGATAATATAACTTAAAAATACAACGCCATCATTCGGTGATGCAAGTCTATGTAGTTGTCCAAGTTCTCATATGTTGGTGCAGCCTCAATATAAAAAATTAATGCGTCGGGTGCATTATCATTTGAGACACTATGCAGTTGATCGACCTCATCATGTTGTACGTTTCAGTGAACATCCGCCGTGACAAACGAAGGATTTTAGAATTTTGTATCATTCCCCATGTTAACAATTGGAGGCTCGACTTTCAAAATAGTAACGCATATAACAATTTCTTTATAAACTGATATGTACCAATTTAAGTCTTCATCTTCGCATTTTGGCCGGAGGTATATTCGTGTTTGGGACTTTGAGCTTCAGTTCAATTTGAGTGCGAGGATCAAGAATACAAAGTTTGTCCTTCAATTGTGACACAATACCGCATAGGGTGATATTTGTCGGAACTACAATGGAAGTGGTTTTGTCCCATCTTCACTTCCATTCGTCGTCCACATAAACAAACTTTCCTTCATGTGATACGATGAATTTGAAATGATTACTCATACTTGAAAAGTTGAGATTGCAATGATAAGAATTCTGCACAATCAATATATCGATATTTAATAGCATGAAAGTGCACGTTCAAATATTGAATTCGTACAATAGCAAAATATCAAAACCGCTAGTTGAAATGTTTATCCCAACAGTTTCCAAGTGTCGAATTCGATAGTTGAAATGTCTATCCCGAGAGTTTCTAAATGTCGAGTACAACGCTTGAAATGTCTAGCCCGACAATTTCTAAATGTCGAATTCGACGCTGAACTAAGTGTGTTCATCAATATTGTACTACTGAGTGACAGAATCTTCTTCCCAAATAATTTCCACAGTAAATCATTAAAGAGTTCTTCAAACATTTATTGGGTTTGATTGAAAAAAATTATTCAAAACATTAATGGTCACAATCAATTTTCAACTGCAATATGACAACATTCTTATAATAAATAACTCATGTTTCATTAGATGTGAAATCGTTCATTTTATAAAGGATATTAGTATCTTTACTTCAAAAGATTTAAAAATCAAACAAATCAATGAATAATAATTTCTAAAATTTCTAATAAATTTGACCATATTACATAAACATTTCAAAAATAGTAATAAGTTATAACATACAAATAAAAAATAAAATGGAATGGAATGTGCTAACCTCTCAAAATGAATGTTGAATCCAATAGTAATATCTTCTTGATGAAGGAATGAAGAAGAGGGTTAGAAAGTTTGGATTTGTTAATGTTAGAAGAAAATTGTTTATGCTCACTTTTAAAAATATTCTTTCTTTTTTTTTATTGACAAATTCATATTACACAAGATAATCTACATATATCAAATATTTATAGTGCAAAAATTAAATCATCACATCATAGCGTTAATGAAATTCAAGTCAAACATTGATGATCATTAAATGCTCCTAAAAAGTGTCACTAGGGGTAAATTAGACCTTCACACCACCAAGTGACATTTTTTTAACACCATTAGTAAAAATTACAAATTTTATTGTACTTATCAAATTTAGTGACATTTATGAAAAATCTCCTCTGGCATGCCTCATTTATGGATTGAATAAGATTTATTAAGAAATAATCATTTCATTTCAAACTGTAATTTAACTGTTTCTTCTTTTTGTAATTTTTAGTTTCTATTATTTTGAGTCATATAGTTGATTTTTTTAGTTTCTTGAAGATTTCGTAGTTAGATTTTATTCCTTTCACAAATATTATTGAGTAATAGCATGTTAGGTATACGTATTGAAAGGGTCCAATATGAATTTTTTAATTAAATGTATATATAAAAATAATGTTATGGATAAAACTGAACTCAAATATGAACTCGCGATTCGAGTTCAGGTAAGTTCCAATAATTTCAAGAGCCCAAATAGTTCTATTTACGCAATATTTGAAATATAATGGGACCGACCCACCCAACGCCCAAACTTAATTCCAAACATTAGAATCACAGAGCTCATTTAGATTTTATTTAAAAAACCATATCAACTTTAATTCAATATGGTTTCTAAATATAAAAAATGGGTATAGTTTTTTTTTTTTTTTTTTTTCAAAAAAAAGTATAAAAACCTACTTAAAACTAAAAAAATTAAAAATAAAACTCAATGTTAATTTGGATATACCAATTACACGTTTCAATATAAGCGGTTCTAATCACAATACCCGTGGGTAGTTAAAAAAAAATTGAAAAAAAAAAATTTAAAGAAATACTAGAGTGATGAGGCATTGCAATTTATTAAAGGGAAAATTGCAGCAGTAGTCCCAAACTTTTGCATTTTTTTTGCAAACATTACCTTAACCTTCACTTTGTGCCAACGGAGGTCCCAAGCCTTTGAGAAATTAGCAAGGGAGTCCAAATCATCTATTTGACCATTAGTTGACCAAGAAAAGTTAACTTTGACCAATTTGACCAAATTAAAAGGGTAAAATGATAAATTTAAAATTTCACATAAAAAATATAATAATTAAATAAAATGAAAAAAAAGAAAAAGAAAAAATAAAGACAGAAATGGAAGAACTTACACCATTCCCATTCCCATGCCCCTCACCCCCACCCAAAAACCAAACCAAACACATCCCAACCACCTGCTATGGTCGTCGGAAAATGCCTCCGACCAAATTTCTTTTTCTTAGCCAATTTTACGTGTACTTGTGTGGATCTTTCTATATTTATATGCATTTGTATGTATATATTGCATGGATATGTATGTATTTGTATAATTCTGCATGTATTTAATTTTGTTTTTGGTTTAATTTTAAATAAATCTTGGGTCAATCTGTATGTATATATGTCTATTTTTTGTTTTTATTTTTGAAAGCTAAAACCGAACTTGGGTGAATAAAATTTAATTACAGTAGCCTCCTTCCCATTTGCTAGGATAACAGCCAATAATCTTATTGTTGATTCTACTACTTAATTGAAATGAGTTGTGTTGGGATATTTTGTTGTGATGAAATTGAGGGTTGCGATTCCATGATTCTTGACCAAATTGAACAAATTAGGGGTTTTTTGGTTTATATGTTTACATGAGACAATAATTTCTGTGTGGAAGGGAAAGAAGATAATTTGAGATCTACAAGTTCTTGATTGCAAATAGGAGAACATTAATGTGTTTACTGACGGTGGTGTCGACGTTGAATGGCGATGATGGTGACTAATTCTCAGAGTTGGGGTAGGAGAGAGTGTAGGGGCGGGGCAAGGAGACAATCATTTTTATTTTCTATCATTTTTTATATTATTTATTTGATTTATTTTTTTACTAATTTAATGTGAAGTTTTAAACGTACTATTTTACCCCTTTTAATTTGATCAAAATTGGTCAAAGTTAATTTTTCTTGGTCAACTAATGGTCAAATGGATGATTTGGACTCCAGCTTCTAATTTCTCAAAGGTTTGGGACCTCCGCTGACAAAAAGTGAAGGTTAAGGTAGAATTTGAGAAGAGGCAAAGGTTTGGGACTGCTGCTGCAATTTTTCCTTTATTAAATATAAGCATTTTTTTAAAAAAAAAATTTGCAATCCAACGACATTAATAAAGACAATGAAATAGAACTCTCATGGTAAGCATAAAATTCACTTGTCTTTTCACATTCTACTTTATTTATAGGATAATTGTATTACTATCACAAAATGTAATTATTACACTACAATATAGTCACATCACAATAAAAATATATTTTCAATAAATAAACCACAATAAATCTACAATTATACTTCTAATATAATAAAGACTAAAAATGAAAAACAAAATATAATATTGTGGTGTACTTATCCTCCCAGTATACTTTCTCTTAGAATATGATTTTTTTTTTTTTTGCTTCCTCTTTTCATCTCCATCCATCCCTGTTGATGCATTGCAAGTTTTTTTTTTATTCACCTCCAATAATCTAACAACATATATTTCTGAGGTATACGACCCCTATAATTAGTTTGCATGACTTTTTCCGAAGACACTTCTAATTTTTTAATTCATTGACCTCAAATGCCACAGAATCTCGTATATCAAGTCTATTCCATTTTTTTTTTTTCCTTATAGCTCTTGCTTTCAAAATCCCTATTGCCTACATCAATGACTTCGTCCTTTGCTATACCGAGTTGTACAGTAACTATACGGGGGTTAAGTCCAATCAGGTTAATACAAGCCAATCACAGCTTCAATATGTTCAACATCTAGTCACACTCATTTATTGCGCCAATCAACCCATCCCGTGTCCCCGAAAATATGGTCGTACAACCTCTTGTTTTTTGAGTATTGTTGCTCGATGCCTCATCGCCACTGATCTTTGGTCCAATCATGAGCAAAAACTCAAATATCGAGAAATTAGCTACCTTGCCCCGAGGTCGAAATTGAGCACATAGTTGTCGACTGGTCTAAGAAGCTGACATAGTAATGCATCAATAATCTGCCCGAAATACTATACCTGTCTCAACTGATACATGGTCCACAAGAAGGATCGACAAATCATATCTCCGTGCTCGTTATCATGCCACTTTAATACAGTAAAAAAATTGTCAAATCTACTGTTCCAAGTACATTTTCGTGTCATCCGTCTCAACTCAGGGTCGAGATGATACTCATGTAAAAATTCAAATATTAGAACCTTTTGCAAGAGAATAAAATAAAACATAATATTAAAAAATTGAACTAACCAAATTGTAAATACTACATGCAAGAAATATATTCATTTTATATTGACGCTAATAAAAAATAAATTATTTAATAAATTTTAAAAAATAAGAATTATGGAAAAAATTAAAATTAAAATGAATTAAATAAATAAAATAAATTAAAGAATATAAATAAATAAAATTAAAGAAAGAATATTAAAAAGCATTTTAAATTGAAAAAAAATTAAATTATGATAAACAGAAAACAATTAAGAAATTTTAAAATTATTACCAAAAAAAAAAACTATAAAAAAAATTAAACAAAAGAAAACTATAAAAAAATATAAATATTAATTAGAATTGAAAAAAATTAAATTATCATAAAGAGAAAAAAAATGAATAAATCGTAAAATAATTAAGTAGAAAAATAAGAGTGTGTTCGATATAGCTTAAAATCTAATTAAAATTGAAAATATAGCATCACTTGTCTAATAAAAGTCAACAATAATAACTAGTTTTCCAATTTTAATATCTACCAAACACCATCTAAATAATCAGCAAAAAAATAAAATAAAAACAGTTGGATTGGGAAGCCCAACCCGATGGGTCGACCGTTACTGTTAACAGTCGGGTTAGGCTTATTGTTAATAGTCGATCCAATGGAGTGTCTTAACAGTCAGTTATTAATAAGCGGCCGACTGTTAACAATCGTCTTCTCCGACGGTTTCAATGCAAATAGTCGACAATCTCCGTCTCTAAAAATTACCAAAACTAACTCCTACACTCAAACATCTACCTAAATAATGAAAAATAAACTAAATAAATGTTAAATTTAATTTAAACCAAGTATGAAAAATCAATTTCACGATCACAAAAAACTAATCTTATTGATTTCAATTTCGTCGGTTACTGGATCGTCTGTGTGGTATGGTTGACTGTGGGGATTGTGGATCTCGACCACAAGAATTTTTTTTCTTTTTGATCCACTGTTTGCACATGACTTTTGAAGGTATTTTTGATTTTTTTGTTCTTTTAACTCATTATTCAATTTTTATTTTATTTTATTTTTTTTAATGGTCAAAGGTGAACGTTCAAACTTTTATTTTATTTTATTTTTCTTAACGGTGAAAGCCCAAAAATAGAGATTTCAACTTATTTCCTCAAAACATAATCTACGAACAAACCGCTCTGAACCAGAAATTTGGAACAAGCAGTTTTCTCGTTAAATCATGGCTTCTATTGCAAACGTTACCATATCATCAATTTGTGCACGTGTACTCTCCCTCCCGGGTGCTTTAGCCTTGAGCAGAGCGTCTTGCAGTTTCATGTCATCCTCAATGTGTTACTCAAAATTAGGTTTTAATCCCCTGCAGCACAGGAGCCGGGCACTGCCTTCAAGAAAGCTCGTGGTTCGTGCTGCCAGAACCGAGTCCCAAGGAGTCTCTCTTGGTTTACGGGCACCTGATTTTGAGGTGCGTATGTGTGTACACATGAATGTGTATGCTGTATAATTACTTAAATATGAAACAAATAAGGTTTGGAAATGCTCTAATCCGTTTAAAGTATAAATGAGCAGTCGATTTCTGGAGGGTTGTTCTCAAATGAGCCACCTTATTAAAAAGGGCAAAACCTCACTGGCTTAGATATGAAAGCAATAATCAATGTATAGACTCAACACTATGTTTATTCATTGTATTCATTTGTTGAAGGGAAGCTTTTTGAATTCCAATTGAGACAATATACTGGTTATTATTACAAGAATGTACCAATTAGTTATGAAATGTGTATGAACCTCGCTTCTGAGTTGGAAATTATTGAGCTTTCAATTTTCTTCTATCATTATCCTGTTCACTTATTGTTTTGAAATTTTGATTCTAGCTTCCGGAGCCTCTTACCGGGAAAATTTGGAAACTAGAAGACTTTGAATCACACCCGGCATTGCTGGTATTATTTTCTCTATTTCATGTAAAAGTTTTTATTATTGGAACTATTCTATTTTTGTTAATGTTCCGTGTTTTGGGATGCTCTCGATAAGTACTTGAAGATATAGTGCTGTTTGCATACTTATAAATAATTATTTTATATTGACTATCAGTGCAAATACAAATCTATGCAAGCTCAAGTAAGGTTCCAGGATTTGTGTGTAGAGGGGTGGGCTCGAAATGGATAGGAGGTATTAGGACCATCCCCGTGATGGAACTTCTACAAAATTTTATGGGTAAATCCAAGGATTCTTCAGCTGTTTCAATTGATAATATGACAAATAATTGAGACCAAACTAAGTGCTTGCTTGATAGTGCTTTTAAGTGTTTATAAGCTGCGAGTCCTACAAAATGCGTGGATACAAAATGGGTAGTAAATTATGGGCAGTGTGGATAAAAAGTATGTTTGACTAGTTTAAATCATAATTTTTGCTTTGCCAAACATGCTCTAACCTCATTGGTTGTTTCGAGTACTTATGCATGATTCGTTGCCAAGGGAACTCTGAAAAGATATTGTTATAGTTTCTTAGAACATTCACTTTGGTCAACATGTTGCTTTGTGTATCTAGCGAACTGGATGTTTTTTAAGGGAAATAACAATAGCAGAGCAGTTTTCATCTTGTAATGAGATACGGTGCATTACAAAATCTAGTGTACTAATAATGAAGTCGCAATATCTTTGAAAAGAAGGAGAGGGATTTGAATTTTGGACAATTGGCTTACACTCAGGCCTTTTTTTATACATTGGGAAACTCAACTGAGTAGATACAAATGTCTAGCTCTTCAGGGTAAATTATGATACTAGCGTAGATGCATGAAGTTAAATAAGAAATAGATGATTTATTTTCTTGTAGTTAGTAGTCGAAACGATATAAGCTCGTGGTCTTTCAACTCTTCACCCACCAGATCAAGAGGTTAAAATCTATTTTGCTGATCATAGGTTCCAACTTGGTGAAGATTTCTTGTTTTACTATGATTCATTTTGCAGAAGAGTTTGCAATTTGAAGCAATTTCTCTAATCTAAAATAGCAATGTTGAGGCCCAAGATAGCATCGAACCCTTAATTGGTTAGCTAAAAATCAGTTTTTTTAGTGAATTTTGATAGAAGCAGGTGAAATATGTGGTTAAAAAATTGATAAAAGTTGTAGGTAACATGAAATGTGTGATTGGAAATAAGTTTGAGGAAAAATGCGTTTTAATAAATGGGGGCCAAACAGTGGTTGAGTAATTGCACTTTTAGTATCTCTAGTAACTATATAATATCTATAACCCAATATGGATCTGTCTTGTCATTTGTTAGTTGCCGCTACCAAAGACTCACCTTTAATATGGACCAAAGCACAAAATGAAATAGAACAAATTACTCATGTTTCTCGTACTCTTAATTTTGACAATCAAGCTGGCGATCACAAATATTATGCTAAAACGTTACTTCTCCCTCATTGTCTCCATTGTTCAACTGTCATTATCCCTGAGATGAGTAGTACTGATCATTTCTAACCTTCGATTTAATCCTTTCAAACCCTCTCTGATTTATGATTATAAAGTCAGCTTGACCCCTTGTCTTGTCACCATATCAACAAATGTTATGCAGCAAGCTTCTCCATACCACGTGTACCTGCTCCTAACTTTTTTTGGTGGGTGCAGTATTTCATTTATATAAACAATAATACAGAGAATATGCAATAATTTCACCATTGTTGCAAAAGTCTGTTAAACGCTAATTGAACTGGAGGCCTCAATATTTATGGCTTTCCTGGAGCCACCACTATTTTCTTTTGAGCATAATTTCCACATAATGGGAAAACTCTCATTTCTACCCCACAAGGCGTAACTATGCATTCTATAAGAAAATAATGGATCATTCACGGTTTTGGGCACTGATAATTCAGGTGGTGGCATTGGGATTGAGAGCAATGTAGGGGCCTCCTCTTTACAATTTCTCCCCATTTATTCTCATTAACTAGGCTACATGTTGGGATAGAAATATAAAGACTAGTTCACGAGAGCTCTCCCTAAAGTCACTTTGTTTAGTGCTATGGGTATACAGAGAACTTGTATATGGTATCTCAGATGCTTGGTTTGGTTTGTGAATCCATCTTCCCAGAATGAATAAGGATACTTCAACATAATTTCTGAGAATGATTCCCATGAACAAACCAGTTCACCTCTAGGAAACATCTGCTATTTCTCTATGAAACTCCTCACTTATCAAGAAAATGTCGAAAATTCTTAAATGTGTTGAGCACGGCGATATTATCTCTGATGTAATAATAAAGAAGCCTGGTTGAAACTCACCTTCAAGTTTCACTTACCATCTTTCTGATGGAGAATTATTGAATTATTTTAAACATTCTGGTAATTAGGTCATGTTCATCTGCAACCACTGCCCCTTCGTTAAGCATTTGAAGAAAGATATTATAAAGCTTTCAAATTTTTACATGAAGGTAAGCCAATATCTAGTTCTTTTCTGTTTTCTATACACTTCAGAAAAAAAAAAAAAAAAATTTGCAATTGCAAAAGAAAACTGGATGTATTAAATGGTTTCTACTCCTTGTGCAGAAAGGGCTTGCAGTAGTAGCAATATCTTCGAACTCTTCAACTACTCACCCTCAGGTTCAGATGACTTTATAGCTTCAAATATCAAAAGTGTTGAAGCCATAATATGTCCAAAATTGACCTATTCCTCACAGGATGGACCTGACTTCATGGCTGAAGAAGCTAAGATATTTAACTATCCTTTCCCATATCTCTATGATGAGGTAAGCTTCTATATATTTCAGCTCATTCCCCATTTAACTAAACATCCTATGATATGTATCTTTTATTTTCTATCTTTTTTATTATTGTAATTTGATTCAGCACTGCACCTGGTTGTATAATTTCAGGAAACGACGATAGTATGCTGAGAACACCTCTCATTTTGTGCAAAACATTTGTAAAAATACTGTTATTGGATGATTTTGACAATAACTTGGGATCTTGTGGTAAATTAATACTCATTATTGGGAGATTTATCTTGAAGAGGAAACTTGAAACATGCCTTTTCTGGTATGTTGTTTAAGAATTTACAACTTTTAATCCTGGACATAACAGGAACTGTTGAGATGCTATTGATTAATTTATTATTGATTTAGATGAATTACGTTGGGGGAATATAGGCCATTGTGTCTCAAGCATTTAAATATTGAAATGCATGAATATTGTTGTTTTATTATAATCCTACTTTCCTTGGTGTTTACTGCTAAGTCACTGGAATTCTCATAAAATAAAGCGTTGGCCAAGATTAAGCCCATGTTTGGCTAACGTTTATAAACTGTTTATAATTAGTCAAACCAATTTTTTATCCACACATTTTGTGGGACATACAAATACTACTCACTTATCCACGAGACCACCACTATTTTTATCTATTTATAATTTGAACTCTTTATAAACACTTCCCAAACATGTTCTAAATTTACAGAAAAGATATAGTTAGTGAAGGTGATCGGTAGAACTCAAGTGCAACTGCTGACAAAAATTCCAGATTTTTCTGGATAGTAGTTTATGTATCTGTTTCTCCTAGAAACCGCTTTTTATATCTGACAAAATTGTACCTGTTTCAATTTTATATGCTGGATGCTTGAATGTAGAAGAAGGTTGCTTGTAATCTTACTTTATTTTGATTGATTATGTAGCCCTACCCAAGTTAAATATACATTAAAGAATATATCTTTTCCTGAGAAGTACAAAAGATCTTAGAAAGCTCTGTATATTTCTCTGCAGTCGCAAGATGTTGCAAGAGATTTTGGAGCTGTTTGCACGCCAGAGTTTTTTCTATTCAGAAAGGTAATTGTTACCTTTACTAATGAATAATCATCACGAGCTGCTTGAATCTCTTTTTCCTGGCCCTGTTCCCAATTAATTATACGCTGGCAGTTGAAGTACAGATGTTTGGCATTGTAACATTGATCCAATTGATTTGGTTTTTCTAGCCTTGAATTGAATCCATATTCTGGTGACAGGATGGCCGTAGGCCTTTTGAGCTAGTTTATCACGGCCAGTTCGATGATTCAAGGCCAAGCAATAATGTGCCCGTCACAGGAAGGTTGCTGCTTTATCTCAATGTTTAGATAAAGCTAAAATGGGAAAAAAATTCCTTGACACCTAATCACATGTTTCTAATACGTACTTGTGTATTTTATTAAGGGATTTAAGCCTAGCAATAGACACTGTTTTAAGTGGTCAGCCTGTACCATCCATTCAGAAGCCCAGGTATTGTCTTTTTATTTGGTTCTTTTTCCTCTTTGTTATTCACCGATCTTCTTTTACAATAATTGATATTCTTTTGTTAAAATTGAAAGTTCAAAATATTGGTGATTATGGGGGATGCTAAACCTATTTTCCCTTTTGGCACTAGTGTTGGATGCAGTATAAAATGGCATCCCAAGGCATAATTATAACTGCTGATGTTCATATTGGATACCAGAGGTCATTGTTGGCATCTCTTTCGGGCGAATGAGACTATTTTTTCAATGGCAACCAACCATTCTACTGCTAGAATGTAAACTTTATTTTCCTTTTCATGTTACTATTGCAATCCCTCCTACGTTCATGTGAATTCACTTCCAGTCTTCAGTTATGGATGGGCTGGTGTATTCTTTATTTATTTATTTATGTTAAATGGTCGTGTATCTGACTTCTGACTCTCTGTGTATGCTTATTTTGGTTATAAGGATTTCTTTATTTCACCGGCCTATTTGTGATTGCCGAACAAGTTGTCATTTCATAATTTTATTTTATAGCATGTGCGTGCTTAAACAGTTGCTCATTTTCAACATCTGGAGGATGGCATCTAGTGGGGAATTGATAAAAGAATATCACAAAGTGAATCTATATGCTCGACTAACTATTGTAATACTCGATCTAGTCAGCAGCTCTTGAATATGCAGTTAAGCTTCCGTTATCATTTGTCATTAGAGCGCTTCAGTGTCATATTCTTAGAGTGGAAAAGCCATTTCTTAATCAGCAGGCTGAGTTTCCATTTTGCAGTTCAATATTGCAAACTTATGGTTTTCTAGTTGAAGGCTCTTTTAAATCTTGTTACAGGCACATCGTTGTCTTGCGTGCATACTATAAACCTTATGTAGGTAGCGTGATTGAAAACCGTAAATCTATGTGCACACATGAACAATCTTCTAGTTTCCTGTTAATTTGTTAAGAAAACCTAAAGATAGACAATAAAAACTCATTGATTCACACAAAATACTGAGGGCTAGGACTGACATTTGAGAAAACTCTAATTTCAATAAACAATTAATCGAGCCTCCTTATAAGCCATGTTAATCCAACTCGTTTTGGGCTGGATCAAAGCCACTCTGTGTCTTGCCTTTACATGTGCCAGATGCGTTACAAGCTCACATGGCATACTACTTATGGGTGTTTGAAATGTGTATTGACTGTGAGAGTTCACATATTGAATGAGAGATGGACACAGTGGACAAATATCATAGGACCAACGAAGAACGAACCATGAATCTGAGCCATTGAAGTTTGAAAAGGTTATATAACGTACTTATTGGCCTAAGAAAATCCTTTATCACAAGACAAATGTATCTTTCAAGAACATGCAATGCATGCAAATGTATCTTTCAAGAACATGCTATTCATTGCACTTTATCTTCATGAAAGAGATGTTTGGATGATTTGATACTGAATGATTTTCTTTTACTTCCCTTTGTGCTTGTTCCTTAAGGGTACTGCCAGCCAAGATATTATCATTTCCTTGTCTTTTGCCATCCCCAGCCTTTTAATTTGAAACACATGGGATGGAAAGCTACTATTCTGTTTTCGGCCCTGGTGTCAGTGGGTCCGTCAGAAAAAATTAGGCCGTGGCCCGACACACCTTGGAATGTGGGCCCTGGCCCAACTCACCTCGGAATGGGCTGAGGGCCAAGATGGGTCCCAGAGAAATGTGGAAGGCTGTGTCTGGCCCAGGCCCTTAAGTGGCTGTTCAATACCTCTCTGCAACCGGCCCTCTCTGATTGACACTACCACCCCAGTTTTGAAATTGCAATTATGGACCAACTAAAATGAAAAACATTCTGTGTACGATAGTTTCATGTTCTTCCAACTGCATCTGTATTATTCTGTCAATTGAAACAACTGCTTTTTGTTTGTTTAATGTGTCTGTCCCTGCTTTTACACTTTGTTTGGAAGGAAATGGAGACTCTTACTTCCGCGTTTTGATAAATTAAGGGGAGGGCAATGGAATTTGGAGGCCATGATTTTTCTCTTCGAATACTGAATTAAAATTTTGATGTCAATGTCAATGTAAATGAACATGATGTCCAATCAGAAATTTTGTACTAGGAATCTATACAATGTAATTCTTGCTAGCAATTAATCTACTTAATTATAGAATTAGGTGGAAAAGGAACTGACTACTGGGAATGAGGAGGTGATCTGATTAGAGGATCAGATGACCTAGAAAAACTTGAACATTGAACTGCTGCTCTTGGGTTTGAGGCCATTTCCTTCCTAAGATGGTTAGGTTTCTCGAGCTCCTCATTTTCATGTCTTATACCTTCCAGCATTGCAGTTACATCCCTCATTGTGGGTCGTTCTTCCGGAGAAGGGTTTACACAAAGTAGAGCCACACCAAGCACTTGAATCATCTCTTCAGTTTGTGTACTTGATCGGTGAAGTAATTGTAGATCAACAATTGAGGTCAACTTTTTGTGTCTTGTTCTCAGTTCTTCATTAACCCACATAACGATGTGAGCACCATCTGGAATCCGGGGATCGGTTGGTTCCATCCCTGTTAGGATCTCTAGGAGCACAATGCCATAGCTGTATACATCACTCTTCTCTGTAATCTTCAGACTGTATCCACATTCTGCAACGTGGATCAAATTCAGTTATTATGCTTAAAAATAAGTAGTTCCTACCAATATTATGATGAAAGGGTACACTGGGAGCATTCAAATTTTGTAACAGATTAGATGTATGCTTTTCACGTAAGAGTTTCTGAAGAATGTTCACTAGTTTACATGTTGGTGTAAAGCGAGTTAATTAAATAACTATCAAGATAGATGACTTGTGAAACAATTCTTGATGACTATACACGCACATTTTGGCATTTCTGTGTATTATCTTGAGCAGCAAGTCAAATTGCATACCTATTTTCTTGAAAACCATTGGAGACAACATTGAAATAAATAAATGTGTTCCCTTTCTAACAGTTTAAACTTTTAGATGAGATGGTTCAACAAATTATCGAAGCAGGCAAAGGCATTTGGTTTACATCTTGATGCCACCCATATAACAACTTATGCATGTGTTAGGCCTTGATAAAAAATGAAGTCGGCCTACACGTGACAAGGCATGTTGAAGAAAGTATTTAAGAAATAAATGTATCCCATTCTAACATCTTAAGCTTTTAGATGAGACTTGAATGATAAAAACACTAAAGACCCATAACCTTTAGGGATAAATCCCAATGGCGACTCCCTTGAAAATGTATAACCGTTGCCGGTCTTTCTCTAAATGAGTACTTTAATAAGAGTAGCGGTTAATGTCCAACTCATTAATGTTAGAGAAAGGGGATCCATAAATTAGATCCCGGGTAACACTTGGGACTCTCGCTACCAGCTGAAAGTATATGTTTATTGAACAATAATACCTTAAGTAAATTATATATTTTTCAGGCTTGTGTGCTTACCAGGAGCAATGTATCCCAACGATCCTGCTACTATGTTGGAAGCACTTGAAGAGCCTGAAGAATTTACAAGCCTTGCAAGTCCAAAATCTGCAAGAAAAGCTTCGAAATTTGGACCAACTAAAATATTGTTGGACTTGATATCTCGATGGACAATTGGAGGGATACAGTCATGGTGAAGATAATCTAGACCTTTAGCTGCTCCCAGTAGAACTTTATACCTTGCATCCCAGTCCAAGAATGTCTTCTTCTCATGGAGGAGTCCTGCTAAACTCCCATTACTGATGTAATCAAACAAGAGCAATCTAGTTTTCCCATTGTCACAACAACCTAGAAGTCGTACTATATTTTTATGTCTAATTGATCCCAGTACTGTAACTTCTGCTGAAAATTGGTCTTTTTGTGCAATCTCACCACTCTTCTTTGGCCATAGTCTCTTAACCGCGATGACTTGCTGTGTCGGTGTCTCAACACGATAAACAATACCAGAGCAGCCTCTTCCCACAATGTTAGAATCTGAAAGTTTGGTTACCACATCATTTACTGAGAAATTAATCTTTTGGAATGGAGTTAAATCCCACTCGAGGTGATTTTCTTCATCATTCTTCCTGAATGTTGCATCGCGTGCTCTAATAAAAAAGATTGTTCCTGCTGTCATAGTTAAAGAAGTCATGATGACAAGGAGGACAACAATGATAGTGAGAATTTTGACAAATTTTTTGCTATGAAGGTGTTTGCTGACATGGCATTTGTTCCTAGCAAAGCAAAGTTCTGGATTTCCAGCAAATGCGCTATCAGGAAGATCCCGAAAAAATTTGGTGTTGGGAAGAGAACCTGAAAAATTGTTATAGGAAACATTCAAAGAAACAAGATTTTCTAGGTTGCCGAGAACTTGCAGGCTTCCTGTCAAAATATTATGGGATATGTCCATGTTGGCAAGATTTGAGAAATTTGAAAAGCCTTCTGGGATTTGTCCCGTTAAAGAATTCGAGCTTAAATTTAATAGTATATCCAATTCTTGCAGGTGACAAATATCATCTGGGATTGAACCACTGAGTCTGTTGCTACTCAAATCCAGCAACTGCAAATCCTTGCAAAGGCCAAGTGATTGAGGAATCGAACCGGAGATGTAGTTTCCACTCAGCACAAGTTTGTTAAGTGATGTGAGCTTTCCTATATATTCTGGTATACTGCCTGATATATTGTTCATGGAAAGATCTAACACGTTGAGTTCAGTCAGAGACATAAAAGACTGAGGAATCTCGCCTTGAAGCTTGTTTCCGTGCAGATCAACCATTTCCAGTTGTGTGCAGTTGCCAAGATCAATGGGGATTGCTCCTGAGAATCGATTTCCTGACAGTTCAAGGAAACTCAAAGTCTTCAACTGTCCTATTTCTGATGGAATTTGACCATCAAACAGGTTTGATCCCAGCCGTAACCTGGTTAAGCTGGTGCAATTGCCAATATCAGGTGGAATTTGACCTGAAAGTTGATTTGAAATCAATAGAATCTTAGTTAAATTCCTGAGATTAAACAAAGAATTTGGAAGTGGTCCTGTGAGTGAATTGTGAGATAGATCCAAAGCTTGAATTTTCCGGCAATTTGATAGCTCAATTGGTATCTTTCCATGTAGTTGATTCTGCCAGGCAAAGAAAAGAGAGAGCTCTTTTAGTTTCCCGATTTCGGACGGAATCTCTCCAGAAATATTGTTGTTGTCCAATTCAAGCTGTCTCAAGTTGGAGAAATTTCCAATATACTGTGGTATTTTGCCTGTAATATAGTTATCGGACAAAAGTAATTCCTCCAGTGTGCCTATATATTGAAGAGATGGAGGGAGTTTTCCAGTTAGAAAGTTCAATGAAAAATCGATTACTTTCAAACTTGAAAGGTTACCAAGAGATCCTGGAATTGTTCCTTTCAGATTGTTCTGCCACAGCAAAACCCGTTTCAGATTCTTAAGGGAACCTAACTCAAGTGGAATTCCGCCAGATATTTGATTTTCATACATGAATAAATTTTCTAATGCTGAGCAGTTACCAAGTTCAGGTGGGATCTTGCCTGTGAGATTTGCTGTGTAGACTGAAAGAGTCTTGAGGTTCTTCAGTTTTCCTAAAGTACGCGGAATCTGACCTGTAATCCCGGTATCTGCAAGTCCCAAAAGAACTAGACTTGTGCAGTGTGATATTTCAGTTGGTATTTCTCCATGGATTCCTATGTTTCCCCCAGCACGAAAGATCTCCAGAGCCCTTAACCGGCCAATTTCTGGAGGAATTTTTCCATTGAGCTGATTATCAAAGAGTTCGAGCTGCTGCAGTTGCGTGCAGTTTCCTATTTCTTTTGGAATTCCTCCATGCAAGGAGTTTGAGTTCAATGATAATAGCTGCAATTCTGATAGTTTTCCAATTTCAGGTGGTATGCTCCCAGTCAGAGAATTGAAACTGAGATCCAAAGTGATCAGTGACGACAAGTTTCTGATTGACCGTGGAATTTCACCGGTGAGGTTGCCATTGGAGAGAACAAGTACTGTAAGATAGTTCAAGGAAAGGAACTGAGTTGGAAATGTAGTGGGAAGACAGATAGAAGTGACTGTAATTTCTGAAATAAATCCTTCATTTGTACATTTAATGTGATCCCATTTGCAGGGATTTTGGTCCGTCGGATCCCACGAAAAGAAGTAACTCGCAGAAGACGAGGAATTGAAGGTAGAAAGCCATGACAGAAGAGAGAGGCCTTCTTGGTTTAAAGCGCGGATTGTGGGAAACAGGCATATGCCAAGAAACAAGAGGAATGAGGTAATTACTTTGCTTGACATGATGCAAATTGTACTTTGCTACTGTTCTGTTTCATCTTCTTCTAACTTCTAAGCAACTGCAAGAGCTAGAGTTACATCAAATGATGTCTACCGCAATCATGTCATGTTTAAAGGGCCCTTCTGTCTATCAACTTTCGTGAATAAAAACGGAATTTTTGAAATATCTGTGCAGATTAAATAAAAATATGTTTGTAGAGTTTTTGTTGAGTTGATTGGTTGGCTGCAAGGCATAAGACAGAGCATCTGAATGGAATAAATGTAGGGGTGTTAAACGCCCCAGCCAGGACTCAGCCCGGTTGTCTTTTTTGGACCCTTCTTCTCCCATAGGCCTATGATCTCTTTCTTGATCCGATTTTGACATCACTAAATAAATGTAGTGTGTGGATAATATGATTTTGTAGTGTACTGTGTATTTCTTCTTGCATGTTCTGTTGTTGTCATTGTAAGATAGACATTGTCTTCTAGAAAACACATGGCAAGTTGTTATAATGACCTTTTCTTGTCTGCAAGTACCTTGTTTCTACTTTTGATTTTATAGTGAGCAACAAAAGAGGATATTTGATTAAGCTTAAAAGTCTTAATTATAGTAAGGTTTAAAATAATTTTTTATCAGTCGAAGTTAGAAATAAGGTAATTATTTGGCCATTAAGGCAATTATTTTCAATAAATTTGGAGTCGCCTATATGAATTCTTCATCACCATTCCATTCGTCCTTTTGATCTGCACACGTCATGGAAATGCTTAGGTATTTTAGTATAATAAAATTATGTTAAAATAACTGTATTATTAGAAATCTCTAAAGCAAAAATTACTTCACTTATTATTATTTTTTTTTTCAATTTATAATTTTTATAAGTTGATATGTCCAAAATATCAACTACTAAGGACCACAAGTTGTTCCCATGTAGATTTTTATAGATGCTACTACCTTTTCTGCATCATAAATGTGATAAGGTCTAAAAATTTGCCTTTTTATTTTTTTATTTTTTATTATTTGATTTCTGATAAGGTGGCCCTTTAAATTGAATTTGAATCAATATAATCCATTCTTCATAAAGTGAAGGCCATTCTTTTTTCCCATGCATGAACTTTGGCAAGTGAATGTTGGCCTTTTCTAATTATTTCAGTGTGCAATAATTGATATTCACTTACCATCACAAAATATTTTTTTGATAAAAGTCTTTCTAAATTATAAAGCTTTGTTTATTTGCTTCACGAGTTTGCAATTTAGGGTGTGTCTGCCCAAGATTTTTTGGAGGATTTTCAGCACTTTTTAAACTGTTAGTACATGACTCAGCCATCTTTTTGGACCAAATGTGAGACATGTGGGGTCCAGGTGTTGACCTCAACGGTCAAAAAATCATGGTAAATTTAGCAAAAATCTTGATCAGACACACCCTCAGTCTGTGACATAGTGTCTAATCTCTAGTTGTTCAATATAAAATCAAACTTTCACCCATTTATGAAAATTATGTGTGTGTTGGAATTTTGATCCAAAAAAAAAAAAATGGATTCGGTTTGAATGTAAGAGTGCATAATGAAGAATAAATGTATATTTTTTCAACTGTACACTTCTAGATGTAGATATTTAAGTTTGAAGAGATCAAATCACATTGTTACTCATTTAAGAAAGGGGTAATTATATAGACAACATTTTTGTTACACCACGTTTTAATTTCATTAAACGTTTATCGGTCTTTGGTTATTTTCGCACTTATGTCCACTTTTTGGTTGCAATTTTATCCGAAATACTCAATTAATTAAAACATCTAGTTTTTTATGATGGTTTATATTGAAATATTCTATTAGTGTTCTTTGAAATGATGAGTAAGATTTTGTTGTATTTATTATTTTATCTTATTTTACAATATGGGCCAAATAAGTATTTTTTATGTTCTCACGATAACTTTTTCGGATGGAAACAGTTATTAAGGGCGATGTGTGATACTTACCAAAAGGTTGATGATAAGAATACAACGAAAAAAATGTGGGACACAAGTGTTATATGAGCGAAGAATGGAAACTTTAAATGTAATTAAAAGCATTGCAACAAATAAAAATAGTGCCAATGTAAGCATTCGTTGAAAATTATATACACGTTAGATTTTATTTTATTTTTAAAAAATAAATTTAGTCAACACGTGAGAATACACATAGAAGACTGAACTGGAAAACAATAAGTGTACATTCTCTTTGCTGTTTTCAACCGATTTTCAATTTTTCAGTTTTTGAAAACACTGAAAACATGTTTATTTACCTATTTTGATAAACGAATTTTAAAAAACGAGTTTAAAATTTACAAAGAAAATTAAAAACGCCAAAAAAGTTGTTTTGGCATTTTTTTTTTATATTTTTGAAAACAAATTTTCAAAATAACAAAAAGAACGGATTTTCAACAATTTTAAAATAGACGCACAAAATCTAAAATGAATTCAAAACTCAAAACGAAAACTGAAACACGAAAAGAACAACCCCTGAATATTTCATCTTTGACATCTTAAATTTATAGATGAAATAGTTTAATATAATACAATAATAGAAAGTGAGTGTTGTGCATGCATCAAAACTTTTGGTAAAAATGAATTTGATCTAAATTTGAGAAGGCATGTTTGATAATTAATTTGAACTAAATAAATTTATCTCTTTCTAATAAAATACTATATACTTTAACGTTAGTTTAAGCTCATGTTCGAGTCACATTATTTTAAAACTCATTTTTCTTCAAATTTATTTTCAACCACACATTCTCCCGATAAATTAATTTCATACGTAAATTCAAAACTTTTATCTACTCTTTAACCATATATTCTTCAAAAAATACTATCATAAACCTATTTTTTTATTAAAAAAAAAAAATGGAACTCAAGCAAAAGTTAGAGAATAAATTCCCAAGAGTATCCATGTTGTAATTATAATAGAAGGTGAAGAGGCAAAGGGATCCCACCTTCATGTGTGGTGACAGCTTACTATAATTTTGCAAAACTATCCCATTTGGATTCTTGTTTTGACATCAACCCATCATCCTGTACACCTATTTAAAAGTGACACTCAAGGCAACATCTTCTATGGGTGCATGTATGTGGGTGTCTTGTGTTACATTTTACCTAACAATGATAATAAATGAAAGTAGAGATATATTCAAACTCATGCTTTTACTCAATCGAAAGTGTTGTGTTGTAAAGTAGTGTCAGTGTAGTTAGTTCTATGGATTCATTTTAAAATCATAACTTTGATGTTTTATCTAGTAAAACTCTCAAGAGAATGGTGCTTAAAATCATAACTTTAGATCTATTTGTGTCATTTTTATTAGTATGACAACTATTATCTTGTGCCTTGAGCAAGTTTTGGTTGCCTAAAATATTTTTGGACCATAAATGGGCAATTAAACAAATAATCATAAAATAAGGACTTTTAGAAAAATACGATGAAGAATAATTTACAATGTAGAAAGAATAATGCTACTTGTGTATAAACAGTTACATATGATTTACATATAGATGGGGTGTCAAAAAAAGGGAGTGATTTTTTTTTTTTAATGTGGTGAAGATTAGGTTAGAACTTCATCGACCAAATAAGGAAAAAAAAAATCTTCACTCTCTTTTGACGTCCCATCTATATGTAAATCATTATATAACTATTTATGTACAAGTGACATTATTCATGTAGAAAATACGGTGAAAAGTTGGTTTCTTTTTAATTAAAGTCACATGCGGTGTAACTTTCTCTTTAAAAACTTAAAAATACAAAATCTTTTTCAATACTTACATGTAAAGGTAAATAGACTTTTTAATTAAAGTCACAGGCGGTGTAACTTTCTCTTTAAAAACTTAAAAAGACAATCTTTTTCAATACTTACATGTAAAGGTAAATAGACTTTTTAATTAAAGTCACATGCGGTGTAACTTTCTCTTTAAAAACTTAAAAGGACAACATCTTTTTCAATACTTACATATAAAGGTAAATAGACTCTTTTCGTCCATTTTTCGATGTCAGCATGAGAACCTTTGTGAAATTTTTTTTTTGGAACACAATATTTTAGAAGTTCTCTTTTCTGCTTATGATGCATCAAAAAGTCACATTCAATTTAACTTGTTCTTAAAATGTCACATTATTTATACTTTAAGATATTTAAAGATATTGTTTACACCTTTAAAATCCACCCCGAACTTATTCAAGAGCACCCAGTGATTTCTTTTGTACGGAACACTTCGATCGCAACCTATATAACGTAAAAAAGTGTCAATTAGCAATATAAAAAATTTACTAAGTGTTAGCCCATCAATCAATCATTCTGTATCTACCAATTCACATGCCCGTAATTTGTAAGGAAGAACAATTATGGTGGCATTTAGCACAATGTTCAAGATATAATTGATAAAGCCAATACCTAATGCTACCAAAAATCAAGCCTAACATCACCAATTTCTTGTTGGAAGAAAGTGAATGAGATGTAACAACAATTTTGATTTCAAATTCTCTCTAGTTAATTTTCATTGAATTGGAATAAATTATGAGTTAAATTTTCAATTAAATTGGTGGTTACAAAATTCTAATGGCTATTGTAACAATTTTTTTTTTTTGTTAATTTAAAATTAATAGAAAAATTGAAACATTCCCCATCCAAATGCTATGTGAGGAGGTGTTCTCTTCCTAATTCTACACTAAAAACTTTGAGAGCTCTCTAAGTTTCTCTATTCTCTCTTTGTTTTCTAGATATTTCTAATAGCTTAGATAATTATTTATTAGCTTGGTAATAGAACTGTGAGCATTCTTAGTTCGCTTAAAGTAATAACGAGGTATTGTCAGCTACTTTCAATCATTGCATCCTGAAAAATAGACACCATCAGTTCTCTACACTATAGTGGGGGTGAATCTATTTAAAAAAACAGTGTGCAACACAAGACTCAATTCCCTCTAATACCGTTATTATATCAACAATTAGATTTCTCCTCTTTTATTGTTACTCTATTTATTGTAATGTTTTTTTCCTATTATTTTGTAATTCTAGCAGTATTCTTAATTTTCTTTGATATTTTTCCTAAAATTTATAAAATTTTGGAAACTGCAAGTTGCGATACAGAGAAGTTCTGTCTAGGAGGCTAGGTTTTAAGTGGGATCATTTGTGGCCCCTCTAGCCAACCTGGGACCTAAATATTTTTAAAGGAGGCTAGAATTAGACCCCTATAGTCTTCTTTGAAAATTATCTATAGTGTTATTCGATTGTTAGAGAAAATAGTTTAGATCTCATCTTGTTTCAAAAATAAGCATATTTTTATTTGAAAAATTAGCATATTTTCGTTATTGAGAAAATAACATAATTTTCAAACGGTGCTGCTAAGCGAAAGAATCATACATTGAAAGAAACGATGAATGCAATATTTTGGATTTACTTAGAACATGTGGGGAGAAGGTGTTCTATAAGCAAATTATCTTTTAAATAAGATATCCAAAAAATGAAAGACAAGACTTCATATGAATTATGAAAATGACTAGATCCTTCCTATAAATTCTTATGAATGTGGAGATGTCTTGCAAAAATGGTTGTACCTACCCCTAAGAAGGTAAAAACTGGTCCAAAAACATTTCATTAACTATGCACATAATAGTAGTGCATATCGATTGCTTGTGCATGATTTTAAAATTCTAGACGTTCACAAGAACGTGACAATGAAATCAAGAAATACATCATTCTTTGAACATGTATTTCCTTGAAAGTCCAAAGAATGATCAAGTTCCTCAAAATGAACATTTGAGACTATTAGTGAAAATAGTTAGGATCAAGAACACGAAGAAAATGAAGAGGTTCAAGATGAACCTAGACGTAGTAAAAGAGCAAAGATAGAAAAATCATTTGTTTCCGATTTTTTTAACTATTTGCTAGAAAGTGAACTTCAAAATTCTAAAGAGACATTAAACTCTATTGAAGGACCTTTGTGCAAAGAGGCCATTAAGTACAAAATTGATTCCTACTGCAAAATCACACTTGAGAGTTAATGGATCTTTCTCTTGGGTATAAATCTCTAGGATCCAACTGGATTTTCAAGAGGAAGATGAAAGTAGATGTATCAATTAATAAATACGAAGCAAAAATTGTAATTAAAGGTTATAGCAACAAGAAGATTTAGACTACTTTGATACCTATTCTCATGCCACGAGATTAAATTCCATGAGGATGGTACTAGCAATAGCTCCCATGAGCAATCTTAAAGCACATTAAATAAATGTGAAAATAGCCCTTCTGAATGGAGATTTGGATAAATAAATCTATATGGAACAATGGGAGGGTTTTACCGCATCGAACAAGGAAAAGTGTGTAAATTGGTGAAATCCTTGTATGAATTAAAACAAGCCCCAAAACAATGGCTGAAAAATCCATCTGTGCTATGTGGCAAGTTGATTTGAAATCAACAATTGTCATAAATGTGTATATCAAAGATACCGAGAATGGATATGTTATTTGTATCTATATATTGACAATATGCTCATTGTTGGTAGTAATAATAGGATGATCAAATTTACTAAAGATATGTTGAATTCAAGTTTTGACATGAAAGACATAGGGTTGATCAATATTATCTTAGAAATAAAGATCTCTAGAATATGAGATGGACTTGTCTTAAATTAGTCACATTATGTAGAAAATATTCTTTAAAAATTTAGTAAAGATGGCACTGGTGTTTCCAGAACACCAATAGACATAAATTTACATCTATCTAGAATAAATGAGTGAGTATTTCTCAAATAGAGAACTCTCGAGTGATTGGTTGTCTGATGCAGTTAATGAGTTGTACAAGACATGACATAACCTATGCAATAAGTTAAGTATATGAGTAATCTTGGAGCTGACCATTGGCGGGCAATTGTGAGAATACTAATGTACTTAAGACATACTCATACTATACAAAATATCCAGATGTCCTATAAAAATACAGTATTGCAAACTGGATATCAAACATAAAAGACTCAAGATCTACTGGTAAATATGTGTTCACACTGGAGATACATCCGTGCCTTGGAAATCTTCGAAACAGCCTGTTATAAGCAAATCCACAATGAAATTTGTATTTACCAAACTAGATTAATGTAGGGAAGAAGTGAAATGGCTACATAATTTCTTAGAGGATATTCCAAGGTGATCAAAGTCTATACCTGCACTATGCACACATTGTGATACTCAATCTGCAATTGGCATGGCCCAGAGTAGCATGTATAAAGGTAAGTCAATACATATTCGTCAAAAAACATAATAGCATTAAACCACTAATCTCAATTAGAATTGTCTCTACTGACTATGTAAGGTCAAAGGACAATTCCGTTAATCAATAGATTAAATAAGTAATTAATTGAAAAACCATCGAGGAGAATGGGGCTAAAATCCATGAAAGAATAGATTGATACAATGGGAACCCAACCTAGTTGACTAGAGAAACCAAAATTTAGATTCAAATGGACAACCTAATTGTAAAGATCATGTTGGATCACTGTGTGTGTAACGACCATGTACCGTAAAAATGTACTTTCATAATAATAATAATAATAATAATAATATTAATATTAATAAAAAAAGATAATATTTTCTTAACATGTGAGGATTTAAAATTTTTAAGCGAAATACAATGAACATTATTAAAATCCTTAACTAAATAATTTACTCTTCATTTTTCACCCATGCAAGCACAATCCAACTCCGATCGCTTCGAACCCACATTTTTAGTTACCTATAAAAGGTTTAACATATACAGGTGAGACATAAATTCCAATAAATGAGTAATAACGAATTTCATCTCATATTTAAATACGAAAAATCATTACATATGGAGATATAGGAATTTAAGATCCGAACTTCGTGGCTATAATTCCCACGTGTAGCGCTACTAAACTCCGATCCTTTGAACTTACACATATAAGAATTATCATAATCATAACTTGGATTTCCGTATCATCATATTCATAACATAAATTTTCATAATTTAAATAATGAAAGAATAATCAGTATTACTACACTTACATTTGTATGAAAGAATATCAAAGTAAATCGAAGAAATCGTCTTGTTAGACTTTCACTACAAAATTCATTGGACACCGTGCATGTTAAACTTTGTAATGTGAAAGTGTATGTAGAAAATGAGTTAAAAGAAAGGAAAGTGTAAAGTACAAACTTAGTTGTGTGTGAGTGTAAGTGATATGAGAGAGGTATAAATATGGGTCTCTAATGTTTGGCTCTATTACCTATTTTGGTACAAACATTCATTTTCTTATTAATACCACGCGTTTTTCCATATAGAGTGTAATCAATCACTCAACTAATTACCCAATTAACTATATTAATAAATACATAATTGCTACTAATAAGTTATTGTCATATAATTAAACATTTGATTTAAATTATGCCAAAATAATTCTAACATACCATATAAAATTATTAGGTTTCTAGTTACACAAGCATAAATAATGTTTCTAATTTTAATAAATAAAAGTTTCTCTAATTATAATAATTAACCAATTAATTAGGTTTATTGACATACAATACTTAAATCAATCGTGCAATCATATTACTAAAATTTAGTTCTATGGTCCTACACTATTGGTCAACATTTAATTAGGTTTCCAAATAATTTAAAAAAAAAACTTAATTCTAATGGCTACTTAAGTTGTTTCCGGAAATCTTTCAACCTAAAAAAAATTCGTTCTCGAAAATTACCTCAACCGTCGTATGCAAAAGTTGTGGATACTTAGATCGCATTTCCTCCTCACGTTCCCAAGTGACCTACTCTACTGAATGATGTTACCTTAACACTTTAACAACTAGCATTATTTCTTTGCTACGAAGCTTCTGTAGTTTCTGAGCTATGATGCATATTGATGCTTCTTCGTAACTTAGGTTCAGCTGAATATTGTCTCACTACATGAGTTGGGTCAGGGACATACTTTCTAAGCATTGATACATGAAAGACATCGTGTACTGTTGAAAGTTCAGGTGGCAAAGTTATTTGGTATGTAACATTTCCAACCCGCTTTAAAACTTCGAAATGACCGATATATCTTGGTCTGAGCTTACCCCTCTTACCAAATCGTAGTACATCCTTCATGGGTATAACCTTTAAAAGTACCTTATCTCCTACCCCAAATTTCAAGTTCTTTATCATTTTATCTGCATAAATTTTCTGTCTACCCTGGGCCTTTTTCATGTTAACCCTGATTTTCTCAATAACTTCTACTATCTGCTCTACAATTTTTGGGCCCAAGATCTTACATTCACAAATCCCATCCCAATGAATAGGCATTTTCTCCCATACATAGCCTCATAGAGTGCCATGCCAATAGAGGCAAGGTAGGTATTGTTGTATGCAAATTCAATTAAAAGTAGATGCTTTTCCCAATGTCCATTAAACTCTAGGACACACAATCGTAACAAATCCTCTAATGTTTGAATTGTTTGTTTGTCTGAGGGTGGATAGTTGTACTAAAGTTCAATTTCATTCCCATAGCCCGATGTAAACTCTTCCAAAAGTTTGATGTGAACTTTGGGTCTCTATCGAATATAATTGAAACTGGGACACCATGCAGCCTTATTACTTCCTTAACATATAACTATGCAAATTGGTCCATAGAAAATGTCATGTGAACATGTAACAAATGGGCGGACTTGGTTAAACGATCGACAATCACCTAAATAGCCTCATGTCCTCTTATTGACTTTGGAAAACCTACAACAAAGCCCATCGTCACATGTTCCCATTTTCATTTTGGAATTTTCAACGACTACAACAACCCTGATGGTAGTGGTGGCAATGGGCCGAGCCGAGCCGGCTCGGCACATGCCAAGACGAGCTCGGCTCGTGCGAGAGCTCGTGGCTCGTTACCCACGAGCCGAGCTTCGGCTCGGCTCGTGGGATTTTGGGCGAGCTCGGCTCGTGCCCGAGCTCGCCCAAACGAGCCGAGCGCTCGGCTCGGCTCGTTTTTTTTTAAATACACATAACACACTAGTTTAATTGTAAAAGATATATATATATACACATTTTGTGATTAATTTCTAAATATACATTTTCAAAAAAATTTATAATTTTTTAAAAAATAAGAACAAAAATTGTTTTGTTGAGTTACTAAGTTACTTGAGTAATAATGTAATATGTTTTTTGTTTACCATTTTATACTTAAACTTAAAAATAATATATATGTAAAGTATAAACACATTTTATAAACCATTTTTTAAATATACATTTTTCAAAACATTTTTATTTTTTATAAATAAAAAAATAAAGATAGACCCTCCTCCTTTATCCGGGCTTGGGACCAGCTACTTCAATTTTTAGTAGGCGGAGTTAAAAATTGTACACGAACAACTTGTTACGTGTACAATTTTTTAAAAAATATTATAAATGTAAGAAAATTAAATTTTGTGATGATTATGGTGAAATTAAATATCACTTACTTGGTTACAGGCAATTTCGGCATATTTATCTTGAATTCGATAACTAGCGTCTTCCCAATCTTTCACGCACATTAACGCTTCCAAAATATCTTCTTTGAGTCGACTCCTGACCTCAGAGAGAACCCTCTTTCTTGCACTAAAAGCAGACTCCGAAGTTACAGTGCTAACAGAAGGTGTTAGTAGATTTTTTGCCATTGCAGAAACTACTGGCCATCGACGTTCATTATCTTGCCAAAATTTAATTACCTCTTCTGAATTTTTCTTAACTTCTTTGTTAGAAGGCAAAGTATGACGAAAGTAATCGATTAATTCAGATGGCAACGCATTTGGACTATTACTCGAAGTTTGAGTACATGCAGTGGATGACAAACTACTACTACCACCACCAGATGAACCACATGCATATGCAAATGAATTAAATCTATATGAGTTCATGTTTTCGAATAAATCTAAAATTACATCGTCGTCATCCGTTGGATTAGTGGGAGAAGTAGATGTAAGTACACGAGTAATATGTGTACCCATTCGTGAAGCATATAATTCGTACATTTCACGTAATGTTTCTTCCAAATTCCTATAAGTAATAGGTATACTAAAAGTTAAAGAATTTGAAATTTTATCAATTACAAATTTAGTACCCGATAAATTATATCGGGGGTCCATGACGCATGCTAAAGGAAATAACATAGGTAATTCTTCCCAATATTTTCTGAATTGTAATTCCATGGAATATATAACTGCATGAAAATCGGGGTCATTTTAAAATCTTTTAAAAGTCTTAGCAATTGCATAAAGACGTTCAAGAACCATACAACTTGTAGGATAATAAACGCCAGATAATATATTTGTAGAATCATAAAATGTGGACAAAAAATGTTTTATTTTAAGAACTATATTCCAATCGGTTTCATTCAAAATAGTTTCGTCTTCATCTCTAACATGCCTATTGTTATAAAATTCAGTAATTAAATGTTCGAAACTTTCACATGATTTTAATAATAAGTAAGTGAAATTCCATCTATGGCATACGTCAGTAATAAATGTTTTTGTATTTGTCATTCCATTTTCTGAACAAAATTCTTCAAATGCTTGTTTTCGACTAGGTGTAATCGTGATATATATAAGTGCACTCCTAATTCGGTCAATTTCATCCTTAACATGTTTTAAACCGTCTTGTACTACTAAATTAAAAATATGACATACACATCGAATATGAAATAAATAACCACCAAAATCGGGTTGAAGTACTCTATGCAATTTATCGATAACAACTTTATTTACGGTAGCATTGTCGAAAGTAAAAGAACGAATTTTGCTCTCGCATTTATACTCTTTAACTATATTTATGATAGCATTAAATATAGTTTGGGCGTTGTGCGGGTACTCAACAATTTTAAAAGCAATAACTTTTTTATGCATAACACAAAGTGGGTCTATATAGTGTGCAGTTGCAGCAATGTAACCTCTCTTATTAATCATTCCCACATGTCAGAAGTTAAAGATATCACACCCCCATATTTCTCTAAATTATTTATCAATAGTTGTTTTGCATGAAGAAAATATTTAATTGTATCAGCACGGAGAGTATTTCGACTTACCCCAACGTACCTCGGCTGAAGATATATTTTGACGTAGTTCACGAAATGTTGGTTGTCCGCTATTGCTAGTGGCAACTCAGACGCGACAACAAACTTCACCATTCCCGTTCGAGCTTCCTCCTCTGAATACATCCATGTAGAAAGTGGCGTAGTACCACTGGTGCCTGGAGAACCAAACTGTAGTTGAGTTTGACCAGCTGGAAGAAACCCATGTTTGGTCACACATGCTTTGTAGTGACGATTGAGGTGGGTAGTTCCAATGCCTCTTTGCCATGCCGTCGTTGTTGGCAGTATTTACATACTGCTTCGGTTTCGGGGATTCCATCGACCAAACGACCGGTTTGAACCAATTTAAAATGGTCCCAACATTTTACCTTGTTCTTCCCCTTTCTTTTCCCTCTTGCATCGAGAATATTTGACGTAGGCTCTTCATCTTGTTCCAAATCAATTGGAACACTAGGATCAACATCAACGTCGTCCAAATCAATTGGACGACTACCTTCATGAACGTCGTAATCTTCAATATTTTCTGGAATTGGTAATTCATTGAGACCGGAGAATTCATTCCCAAATTGATTTTGGGCAGGTGTTTGTGTTTCGTTCTCCATACCGAACAAGTTTTCAACAAATGATCGTGAATCCATTTGTTAAGAATAATAGAAATTGAATATAGAAATGTAGAAGATGATTATAGAATGAATGAATGATATTGTTGATAAATAAATGGAGATTTGAGAATGTAAATTGTATAGAGTAGAGAATGAGAGAATATAGATTGATATTGGTGGAAAAAAAGTTTGATTTAGGTGGGTATTTATAGAAAAAAAATTCGAGGACCAAAACGGTCACTGAATAAATTCAGTGACCGTTCTGGTCACTGAATAGTCTGAATTCAGTGACCGTTCTGGTCACTGAATTTGTCTTTTTAATTTTTTAATTTTTTTTAAAATAATTCGTGGACGAGCCACGAGCCGCTCGGCTCGTGGCTCGTAATTTATTTTATATATATTATCCACGAGCCGGCTAGTATACAGTGACGAGCCGAGCAGGTTCGGCTCGTCACCCGTTTGGGCGAGCTCGGCTCGTGCTCGGGTTCGTTTTTTTACGAGCCCGAGCGGCTCGTGGGCGTGAACAGTACGAGCCAAGCGGGCGAGCCGACGAGCCGCTCGGCTCAATTGCCACCTCTACCTGATGGTCGGTGATGTTTGGCTTTCACCTGTTGATATATCAAGCACTTATCCACATATTTAGTTATATCTTCCTTAATTTTTCCACCAAAACACTTCTCTTATGTCACGATACATCTTTGTACTTCCTGGATGTACAAAATAAGGAGTACAATGGACTTCCTCTAAGATTTCAGTTTTCAATTCCATGAAATCTGGTACACATAGGTGTCCCTGATAATAAAGTGTCTTATCTTCGGCTATGGTGAAATCTTTCCTTTTCTCCATTTAATCTCATCTTTGATAAACTCAAAGGATTGATCACTAATCCGATCATGGAGAGTCGGTCAAATCGAAAGTGTTACCATTCGAGCAATATAATCAGAGGGGGTAGCGACCACTTCAAGACTTGATCTCTCAAATTCTCTCCATAAAGGCTTTTATGTTGTTAACATCGCTACTTGTCCTGTGGTCTTCCTATTCAAGGCGTTGGCTACTACGTTTGCCTTTCCTGAGTGGTAATGAATTTCATAATCGTATCTTTTACTAGTTCAAGTCATCTTTCCCGTCTCATGTTCAACTCCTTAAGAGTAAAGATGTATTTGAGGCTCTTATGATCGGTATAGATGTCAGTTGCCACACTTACCTCCATACAAATAGTATGTCCAAATCTTCAGGGCATGAACTATCGTTGCTAGTTCTAAGTTATGTGTGGGATAGTTTCACTCATAAGGCTTCAACTATCTAGATGCATAAGCAACTACCTTACTTTGTTAAAAACATCTAATACCTGGCTTGGATGCATCACTGTAAATTACAAAACCTTCTGATTCTACAGGTATGGTTAAAAATGGTGCATTAATTAACATTTTCTTTGATTCCTCAAAACTGTGATTGCATTTCTTTGTCCATTCAAACTTTGCACCCTTGCGAGTTAACTGTGTTAATGATCCTGATATTTTGGAGGATCCCTCAATAAACCTTCTATAGTATCATGCTAATCCCAAAAGGCTGTGAATCTCTCCCACATTGGTTGGCCTTGACCAATTCAATATTGCATGTACTTTACTGTGGTCTAACTCTATTCTATGTATTGTGACCACATGACCTAGAAAGACCACCCTTTCTAACCAAAACTCGCACTTCTTGAATTTTGCAAAAAGTATTTCCTTCATCAGGATCCATAATACAATTCTCAAATGTTTTTCGTGCGCTTCTTGACTCTAAATGTAGATCAAAAAGTCATCAATGAATACAATGAGAAACCGTCCAAGTATTCATGGAAAATGCAATTCATCAAGTCCATGAAAACTCCAGGAGCATTTGTTAATCCAAACGGCATAACTAAAAACTCGTAGTGACCATACCGAGTTCTAAATGTCATCTTTGAGACATCACTAGATTTGATCCTCAACTGGTGATATCCCGACCTCAAGTTGATTTTCAAAAATACTCTGGCCCTTCGTAATTGATCAAACAAGTCTTCGATTCTAGTTAGGGGATACTTATTTTTAATGGTGATTCTATTCAATTCTCGATAGTCAATACACATCCTCATTGTTCCATTATTCTTCTTGAAAAGCAACATTGGTGCTCTCCATTGTGAAACGTTGAGTCGAACGAATCCTTTTTCTCAATAATTTCTTTATTTGGGCTTTTAGTTCCTGCAACTCTTTTGGTGTTATTCTATAAGGAGCCTTATAAATGGGCATGGAACTGGGAACTAGATCAATTGTGAACTCCACTACAACCTTCTGATTTCAAGAATTTCTTAGCCTTCAATGCAGAAATGATAAGGGCAGGGATTTTGTCTTAGTTACTGAAAGGCGACATTCCATTTCTCCAGGATGCTTAAAAACTACTTCTCGTTCAAAACAAAGAATAGTTGCGTGATTCTTAGACAACCAGTCCATTCCCAAAATTACATCGAACTCTTGCATGTTCAAGACATTTAAGTTCGCTTCTAAAGATTTATCATCAATCTCTACCTTAGATTTCCTCACTATAGTCTCCTGAGGGCATATCAACTTCTAAGGTAGTACTTGTATATTCACCAGGTGTATTAAGTTTGTTCACAAACTTTGGAGATACAAAAGAATGATTGGAGCCAGAATCAGTTAAAGTATAAATAGGGGTTCGAGATATAAGGATGTTACCCGCTAAAACGTTGCGATTCTGGTCCTTCTTACTCCGTGAGTGCATATACCCTGGTTTGGCCTCTAGGAGGATTTCCAGGCTTCTGTTGCTGTTATTTCTTCTATCACTTAGGGCATGTCTTTGTCATATGACCAGTTTCACCACAATTAAAGCATACACTGTCCCCATGAGGCACGTTCCAGCATGACGATTTTGGCACTTGCCGCAAGTTGGATACTATTAAAAATTGTTCACACTTGGGTCTCCTTTATACTTTTTTACGAAATTCTCCTTTCTTTTTCCCTTTGTAATCCTCTCATTTGTCTTTTTTTAGCTGTACGTGTTGTTTGTTCTCCCCACTCGTGTGACGTTTGAAATTTGCCAACTTCGCCTTTGTTAACACTTCATGGTAGGTTTGCAGTTAAAGTACTACCAAAGACTGCCTTAGGGTTATCTCTTAGCCCCTTTTCAAAAAGTCTCACCTTCTTCTCCTCTATGTCGATAAGGTGAGGGGGCATAATGCGATAATTCTTCTGAATTTCTTTCATACTCAGCTAAGGATATTGAGCCCTGAACTAAATTGAGAAACTCTTTCTCCTTCTGATTGCGAATACTTATAGGGTAGTACTTCTTCAGGAAAAGTTCATTAAATTCGTTCCATGTCCAGATGTTTCCACGGGTCCTTGATCTTGAGGTTGAGTCGCACCAGTGCATGTCACTTTTTTTAAGCATGAATGTTGCGCATGTAACTTTTCTACCATCTGGGCAGTCAATGAGGTCAAAAATCCTTTCTATTCTGACCACCCAATCCTCCACTTTCAATGGGTCAATGCCACTTTCGAAGGTTGGGGAATGTTGTTTCCCTGAAAAGTTCAACGACAATTGTTGTAATATTCTTATTGTCCTCTCTCGTAGAGCCTGCGGTTGAGGTGACGATGATTGTGGTGGTGGTGTTCGCTGGGCAACATCATTTGGACAAACACACTCATCATAGCTAGAAACTGTGGAGCAAACTGTGGGTCAACACCATTAGGTTAGGGTTGCTGGGGCTGTTGACAGTTGTTTGTTCTCCTACCTCGGTGTAACATGACCTTATTAAATAATATTACAATAAGAAAGGATTAAATGAGGAAAATTTTGCATATATTATTCATATGATATTATTGGTTTCATAAAAGTACGGAGGGCATTCTCTCCGTCCATGTAAAAGACAAAATCTACTAAATAAAAGGATCACAAGGTATAACAAGCGTCCAAACAAACATAGGAAAATCATATAATATAATGAGAATCTAAACATAAAATTATAGTCTAGTAGTTTATCTTACTGCTCTCATCTTGGTTTGGTTTTGGTCCTCTGAAGGGCCTTCTTCTTTGTTCGGGTTTCTGGATATATAATCTATTATGTTACCCTCATTGGCCACCTTTAGTATTTCCTCATGATCGCTCCCACCAGGCACAATACAAGGTTAGCATTGGCGACAGTCTGGTTCGTACCCCTCGGGCCTTTCAATGACTCTATAATCCATGATATTGATCATCCACCTCTCTCTAAAGCTATTAATAAGGAGTTCGGCAGATATTTGCCGGTCATACATAAAATCCAGTTGATCAACAAAGTCTCTCCAGTATGTTATGAGAAGGGGGAAAATGCATCATTCATGTTAAATTCGTGTCCATCCAAATGTTCCATGAGATTATGGCTTGGGTTCTTTGTATAAAACCTAAGGAGGTGCAAGAATCTTCATCAATTTTGTCTCCTAATTCTCTTCCTTCTTGTCTGTTCTGGACCTCTAGCCACCTACGAAAGGCATAAAAGACTTAATCAATATCACTATTCATATATAGGATTTCAAAATGACGAAAGTCTCTCAATTTAAAAGTTTCCTAAATTGAATGTGATGTGAACCCATGTAGTGAAGAACTACGAAACCCATGATTAGATTAAAATCGAACCCAAGAAAGTCAAAGTAATCAAAGTTTTGAATTTGATTCGAAAATAACAAATCAAAATAACCAATAATACGCAAACGATATGTTGACCCTTTTGATTGAATATTTAAGAATCTCACCTAGTTGATTTGAACGCCACCATAAGAATCTTGATACATTTGTGATTTCTCCAACAGAGAACAAGAACTCGAAAGCATATTGCCTCTCAATAAATCTCAATATTAATATTGTGTAAAAATTACAATGAAAATAAAATCTTATTTATACTATCCTAGAAAATCGGTAAAAAAAAAAAAGTACATAATCTCCTTAAAAATCACAAGAATAAAATTCTAACCTAACTAGAAAATTCCAAAAACTGAAAATTACGCTGCCGGATTTAACTAAAAATGCGGCCATATAGTTGTTTTGAATGTGGTCGCATAGTTCACTGAAAATGGCCCCTGTTGGTTTCAATTTATAGGCATGCGACTGTATGCCTATCTCAACTATGTGGTCACATAGTTGAGCTCTATAGCTCAGTCTTTTCTTGTTTGCAACACGATACTCCAATTGGTTTCAGCCATCGACCACTTGATGAAAGTTGTTCATTAATTTGCTAACTTTGACATTTCGTCCACCGTAACTTGAGCAAGCAATCTCATCGCCTCTTTCACCTGCTTTGCTCTCGACCGTGTCATCGGACCTCCTTCGATAATCAACAAATCATTTCCTGAGCTTGACTTTGACGCGCTCGACTCCTTACTCACATCAAAAAATTTCTAAAAAACATATCTGAAAGGTATCTCATTTTTTTAAATATGAATATTTTGTTTATGGAAATAGAAGTTTCGTAAAATAAAGATTCTTAAAATAAAAGTTTCTAAAGTCGAATATTCTTACAAGTTTCTGATAATGGATTGAAAATCTTATTAAATTTGGAGTAGGTTTTGAACTATTATTTTTGTTTTATTGACTTGAATAACGTTCGACTAAGTGACTCCCAGGTGAGAAGGTGAGAAGGGGGTCAGAAGTGGACCACTTAAATCTCAAGCTCTCTTTAGATAGTTTAGATCTTTTTGACAAAGCCCACCAATTTTGCGAATACACAAGCCATGAAAACGTGAACAATAAGTAAGGAATTCTTTTTTTATTTGACTATTATTTGATCAACAAATTCTCTAAGGTCGAATATCCCCATAGGTTGATACGTTTTCTAACGTACCTAATAGTCTAGACTCTAGAGAAGTGTTCTAAAAGGTGTAATGCGTGGAGGCCAAGCTAAGGGCTAGGCGAGGCTTATGCGTAAAAAAACGTAAAAATGCGTTTTCTTATTTTAATATTATTTTAATTTTTAATCAATCAAAAAATCATTTAATAATTAAAAATAATACTTTTTAAACATTTAAAACAGATTTATAGAAACTTTATACATTTTTTCAAAGTTCCAACAAAAAAGATAAGTTTTAAATTTAAATACAAAATAGTAAATAAATAGCATAAAAACTTAAATATTAGCTAACTCTTTATTGGAGGAGAAATTTTTTTTTTTTTAATTTCAGTGGTTGTTTTAAATTAGGGCAAATTGAAGAAATTAGCCTAGAATTGGGAAAATGAAACATATATATACAAAATACATTTGTTTAATACTCCATCATGTTATTATTAGCATCCTTTTTTATTGGTAGTGTTGTATATTATATTGACATAGAAATCTTCCCGTTAGAATCCCTTTTTTTTTTTTTTAAAGAATGTCTACTAGTCAATTTCACTTTTTGCAAATGGAAGCCTGGTCGTGAAATCACTTGTTCGTCTCATTTACAAACTAATAATTTTTTTAAAAAATTTGCAATTGAAATCTTACTTTCATTTTGGTGTAATTATTTATTGGTAAAACTATTGGAGAGGGCTGCACATGGTCTTGACCGAATCGAATCCAAATTTTCGGATATTTAATAAGTGAAATCGTCGTGTTTAAATTTAATTATGGAATCAAACGAGTTCGGTTCCGTTCGATTTGGTCCTGTCCTCAAGATCCATATATCGTAATTGAATTTCTTAATATTTACTACAATATTACATTAATTCAACTAATGACATATTCAATCTTAACTTACAAAATAAAGTAGTCCAATTAAAAATTATACAAATAACAAGTTCTATAATGAGATTCATCCACTAATGTATATAAATTACCAAAAAGTAAATAATAATACTAAAATATCAGTGATTTCATCTCATTGATTCATTTGTTTCAAACTTTCAAGTCTACATAAAAAATAAAATATAAATTAGAAGTTACAAAATAAATTATTTTTAAATATTGCTAGTACTTACCAACCATTTAAATTAACCACTCATTGCTTGACTTGTCATATTAAGAAACTATACAAAAAATAATTAAAAAACACAATTAATAAACATAAATAAACAAAAAATCTTGATTTATTGATCTTTCACCAATTTAAAATATCAAAATCTCTATCACTAGCACCTTCAGTTTGATTAAGTTGGGCTTTGAGCTGGAAATTAGAAATGAAAAAAATTTATATTTTGGTTTGGGCTAAATTAATTAGTTAGCAAATGAAATAGGAAAATGCTATTTTTGAGCTCAATTAATTAATTGGTAGATTTATTTAAAAGGAATTAAAATAATTTGGTTTGTTTAATATAAAAAATATTAGGAAAATTAATTTCTTATTCGATTCTTGATCTAGATTATTGTGGAGCATTTTCTCCTTGTACGTCAAATTGAATATGCATGTATATGATAACTAAATTTTTTTAATGTCCATCTCTTAATATTTCAAAATTGTTGAAATTTAAAATTATTTTCTTCTTGCATTCTAAATATAGACGACATTTTAAGTAACAACATAAAGCATCTCCCATGAGAATGTAGATTGCACTAATAATGGGCAACGTGGACAAGATGGAGGATATATATAGAAAAAGTAAAGATAAATTTAAAAAAATTAAATTAAATTAAATGAACGCATCCCCTTGCCATGTTTGGCCCACATTAATTTATAACACATTTTTCTCTTTTCTTTTTAACAAAACATTTTTAATAAAATAATATTACACATAAAACAATTTTTTTTTTAAGCACACATTTTCCAAATAAAACATTATTTCAAAAATTATACCATCATTTAAATGGGAGCCAAATGGAGGTTAATGAGATAAAATCATAATAAATTAAATGGAGGGTGTCCATTACGCATTTCGCAGATGGATGATGTGCTCAAAAATCCTCTACATTTTTCCTTGTCATGCAATCATTTTTGGAGTGATTATGACATTTTTTTGTGCAATATTATATCTTTTTAACTTTTTCAAGAGAAAACACCTATAGAGGGAAAATTATATAAGGCCATTTCTGTCTTTTTATAGTTGCCTTTAGTTTATTGGGCTAACTTTTAAGTCCAAGTCGTGTAATTTTCATTTGCAGTAGCCTGTTAAAAAGCCATTTTCTGTAGCCCTACCTCGTTTGAAAGCAGTCAATTATCTATTTCAACAACAATTACTGCGTGTTTTCGCATGCCACAGAAACGCAGCAGATCTTGTTTCTGTCTACCCCTATTCTGGAAAAAACAAATTAAAAAAATGCCTCAACAACTCATCAGTTTCAAAAGGCTAGGCAGTTTACTGATTGCATATGGAAAATTTTGTTCAGATGCAGCAGATCAGGTGCTCGACTTGGAAACTGTAAAAGATGGAGGAGCAGAAAATGTGAACCGTGAAAGAATGGTTGCTTTTGGTATGGGCGGTATAGGAAATATTGTATTTACAAAGGTATAATCATCGGTTTTAATTGACGGTCTAATATGTTTTTAAATAGTAATTTGTTAATTTTTGAATAGTTCTCTCAAAATGACGTGCGATCTTATAAATGTGTTAAGAATTGGGATTGATTATATTGCGAATAGTAGATTGGACAAGTTTGTTGGTCATCCTAGCCTATAATTATAATGGGAGGAAATTATTCTATGTGTCATATTTTGGCTTTAAATTTACGAATATGTCACTTTTTTTGAGCTTTTACAATATTGTCAACTTTGGACATTTTTACCCCTCTGCATAATTTAAATACCGTATGTGTATAGAATTAAATGAGATTTGATTGAGTTTAAAACTTGTACTCAATGTCAGTCATAGTACCATTTTTTGGGTTTTAGGCCCATTAACTTTTTTTTTTTATTTGTTAACCTACCTATCTCCACCCAAACAAAACAAAATAGAGAGAGAGGGATCGTCCTCCACAGTCCACTCCACCCCAACGACGTCGAGAGAGAGGAAAAGAGTTTGTAGGAAAACCATGACTGCCGCCTTCATTGCCGTGTCGCATCTTGGGTTTCGCCAGTGAAGGACGTCGAAGACTCCCGACTCCGCATCATATTCCATTCAAATTTTCTGAATATTCCTCGAACTGCTTTGGTTAATATAGATCGAACTGGTATGTTTTTTGAACAAATATTTTGTGGGATTTATTTCTTTGATAATTTTGGTTTTCTGAAAATTGATTTGTTTATGTAAATTTTTAGTGGTGATTGTAGTTGTTTCGAAAATTAGGGTTTTTGGCGAAAATTAGGATTTTTTTGGTTTAGGAAAGTTTTGGATGTTTGAATATTGTGGGTTTGGAAATATAGTTGGGGTAAGAAGCTTATATTTGGACCTTTCACCTAATTGAGACTAAGGTTTTTTATATAATCTATCCACACTAGTTTTCCATGGTCTTATTAACTCCAATCGGCATAGGAAACTTTATGAAGAGGTGGTAGACTCGAATTGATCACCTTGAGAGTCCTGAAGGCAGGTTCGCCAGTGATGTTTTTAGTAGAACAATTAGATGCGTCTTACCATAAAAGGTTATGCTACTACAACTCAGTTTACAACAAGATTACACATTTACACCTTGTAGCATTTTACCATAGATTTTGAGATTTTCACCCTTCACATACTCAACTCACTCCAAGTCTCCAACAAATAATTCACCTCGACCTTAATATTCTATGTGATCTCATATGTTGATGTTGGTTCATTCAAATATCGTGATAGGTATGTATATGCTACAATTAAAAAAATAAATAATATATATATATATATATATACACATTATGCTTTTGGGAAACCATTTATATCTATTGATTCGAAATTGAACTATAATTTCAGTAGCCGTCTTTTAGTTCGACAATGCTTGATAGATGACATGATCGATAATGTTCGAGTTCAATCCCTTAATTGCTCTCTCATGGTTTAAGCTTGCATTTTAAAGCTAGAGCTAGTTGTCTAGATTTCAAGATACCTAAATTTTTTGTAAAATATTAGGTAGTAATACCAGGTGTTGCACAAAAACTGATGGCATGCCACAAGAAAAATTAGGATCCACTTAAATTAGTACTCCGACTTGGTTCCAGAGATCTGTTCATCATCTTTTTTAAGTTGATGAGTAGATTGTCTCCTTCGCTGTTCCTGGGTTGAACAGTCATCAGGATCATATGTCCGAGAGGCAAGATATTCCAATGCTGTAACGACTTCGGAAATTAGAGGCCGCATTTTAGGTTTCTCCTGGATGCACATTGCAGCAATTGCAAGGGCTTGGTATAAGCCTCTTTTAGGATATTAACCATCGAGAGTGGGGTTAGCCATTAGGTGGAATTTCTTTCTATCCTTGAATAATGGTTGAGCTTGCAAACAAACATGGGTACTTTATGAATAAGCCTTGTAGAAGAGATTGGTCAACCTCATGTATTCTTGAAGTGTGTTTCATCAATAAAGAAGGAAAGTTGCCTTCATAGGCACATTTTATTTTTGAAATCCTTATTGTAACATAATGAATGCATACACGTGTATAAATATCTCTGCTTGTCTGACCTATTTTCTGGGGAATTAGTCATTCTACTGTCATGTAGAGACATACCACACTTTAATCATATTCAATCGTAAATTTTTTGGATCTTGAAATCTAACTCTTGCCATAATATGTTATATGTCATTTGGCTGGCATGATTGTCTACTGTTTTAATGAATTTCTATTGTTCATTCTTCCATCTATTTCTTTGACTTAAAGCTGAGAAATATGCGCATTAGTGTTCACACGACATGAGATGATGTAATACTGTCTAGTACTATCTAAGCATGAGAAGAAGCAATAGTTTTTTCGAAAAAAATCACGGTGGTTAATTTTCATCATGCTTCTTTTATATGAAACATATGTGATCGGCTACGTGAATCTAGCTCTCTATAATTTTCCTTTCTTTCATTAATGAATTGCATCTATCTGATATATCTTTTCATGTGTTTTTATATGACTAAGGTCAAATAATTTAGGAACCTAAAATATTATTAACATGTGTGTTTCTGTGAAATTATCAATTGTTCAGGGCGATGGCTATGTGGCATAGATTATGTTAATGCCAACTTATAACTGATTGTTATGGCATCCCAAAAAATACTAAAATGAGCAATATGACTTATCCATGTTCTACTGCTTGACTAACCATCATTTTTGTTGTATTTTCCGTATGATTTGAAGTTTCATTAATAGTTTATAGCTTCAAATTTTGGTGAACATTCTATAGCTTCAAAATATAGATAGCTTGGGATTTTCGGAGGCTAAGTTGTAGTTTGACACCTTAAAGACACATAAAGACCATCTTATGAAAGCATGAAATATGAGAAATTCCTTTGATGTTCCTGGTTTTATTTGAAACCTCTTTGGGGTTGGAGGAACTAGTAGTGTTCAGAATTTGAGAGTAACAACTATCATTTTAAAAGGACTAAATAACAATGGTTGAATTTGTCGGAAAGGATCTTGGCAGTCTAGTTAATATACTATGTATTCCAATTTTTACAAAATACCTTTTTTGGGAATTTAAAGACCGTCTTATTAAAGCATGAAATATGAGAAATTCCTTTGATGTGACTGGTTTTATTTGAAACCTCTTTGGGGTTGAGGGAACTAATAGTGTTCAGAATTTGAGAGTAACAACAACAATTTTAAGGGACTAAATAACAATGGTTGAATTTTGTCGGAAAGGATCTTCGCATTCTAGTTAATATACTAAATATTCCAATTTTTACAAAATTCCTCTTTTGTAAATGTAAAACCCTCTGTTTATCTGACGCCTTTCTTATGATTACAACACACACCACAGCTCTTATTTGTGACGATGCATTACTGGATTTCAGATAAAACTTAATGTTTCTATTGTGTAGACTTAGATGATAAAATTGTTGTTTGGTACAGAAAAATTGGTGTAAATCTTTTGTCATATTTCTACTGCAAATATTGTTTACTTGAAAACTGAACCGTTTTTGGTAATTTTTTTGCTATATTGTGCTGATGATACAGTAGTAGCTATAAATTACTTGATTTCACACTAAATGTATGGAGTGTTTGATTGCAGTTATTTTTCATGTAAAATGATTACTCGGTTTTGCTAATGTTTGTACATGTCCAGGAGTTAATCTAACTTATGTACATGCATTAATTCTAGAAATCTTGCAATCTCATCCTTGATTACTGATAGGTCTTTTAGCTCCTCAATTGTCAGGCTTCGTTTTTTAAACAGAGACATATCACTACAACGATCCCACTATATATACAGTCTCTCTCTTCTGCTATACTCAACTCATTTGTCGATGGAGGACCAATATTTTCGTCAGAAACCTATACAAAACAGGGCAAGCCAAATCATTAGAATCGTGAAAGCAGTATCGAAAACCAATAACATGAGTATTCGTCAGAAATATTGAAAACCTGCATTCTTTCAGGGATATCCGTTCCCCGGTTCCAGGTCATCCTTTTCACAACGTACTTTTCAGAAAGAATAACAGTCTTTCATCTTCAAGCCTCCCGCTACCAGATTCTTCGTACCTTCCCCTCATTGGTAAACTTCTCTATCGACGTGTCATAATTTCATCAGCATCCCCAAATATGTCATGCGCTTCCTGGATAGCCAATGATGACATCCCATGAATTTTTCCAATTTTTTTGGGCTTCTTTTTTCTGCATTACAAACTGGTTCAGAGAATCAACACATAAATCTAATTCATTTACATGTAAATGTTCTTTTTATTTATTGTAGAATCTATTTCGTTGATGTTAAAAGAAGGGATTTTTTTTTTAGAATTAGGAGATGGAATGGCTAAAGTGGGTAGTGGAGTAGTGAGGGCCAATACAATGGCTATAGAGATAATGTTGTTGTGCCCAAAAACTAATTTTGAATTCCCTAAAATATTATTATTAGACTTATGTAGAATTTTACAACTGCTAAAAGTGGGAACAGTTGCCTTGCCGCCATTGGAAGTGCTTGTTAATTTGCTAATTGTGTTGGAATTTTTGATTTAGGGATTTTTGAAAAGTGATATAGATTTTTAATTAGGGATTTTGATGAAGTTGATAGGGATTTCTTATTTGTGTGACTGCAAACTTGCTAATTAATTGTTATTTTTTATTATTTTGGTTTGTCTACATTTTAATTATGTTTGGTTTTGTTTCCTTTTAACACATTGCTCTTCAATTGATTTTGCTAGACTTTAAGTTCCTTCAAGTCTCCAGACTTCCAAACTTGCATCTTTTCGGCCTCCTTGACTGTGAGTTTAACACATTTGTTTTCAATTGATTTGTGAAGTATGCATTGCACAACTTCTGGTGGTTTGCTTTGATGTTGCCTGTGATTTTTAATTGCACCGTGAAATGTGAATTGAATATACTATTGCGCTGTGAAGTGTGAATTGGAGTTAATATTGCCATGTGAAGAGATTTGCTTTGACTTCTTAATTTGCGTTACTGGTAGGATTTTATAGGTTTACTTGGCAATAAATGTTAGAATTTAAGAAATGGAAATCTGCTCTCAAGATAAGGTCAAGCATTCCATATTACCATTTTGTGATGTTGGATGATTATTGCATTCCCCGACTGTAATCAATGGCAAATGTTACGGGAAATCTGCATGTAGGACTAAAATAAGATCTTGAATAATACCTATTTACATAGAGTTCACAGGTAGATTTCCCGACATTTCATTTCAGTAGTGTAATGGCATCTCGGTGAACTGTCGTTCCCGACAGTTCACCTCAGTAATTCTCGGCAGATGAAAAAATATCGACAGATGAACTGTCGATACACGACATTTGATCTCTATTTTTCTCGACAGTTCACATGTTCCACAGGTGACGGTTATGATGATATATACACATTGGTGGGCCATTTAAGGAAAATGAATTTCTAGTGGTTATTTAATGGGTTAGTGATCTATACACGGTATTTTTAACATGTGCGTTTCTGTGAACTTATCAATCGTACATGACAATGGCTGTTTGGCATAGATTATGTTAATGCTAACTTATAACTTGTTTTCATGTCATCCCAAAAATTTCTTAAATGAGCAATGACCCTCTTTATATGCCATATACATGTTATACTGCTTGACTGACCATTATTTCTGTAGTATTTTCCACATGATTTGAAGTTTGGGTACTCGTCTATAGATTTAAAATTTGGTTAATAGCCTATAGCTTTAAAGTATAGATAGCTCGTCGGGTTTTCGAAGGCTAAGATGTAATTTGGTATTAGTTTTATTTCTTATATGATGATCGTGTTATTTCACGTTTGTGTCATAATTGATTTTAATCTTGACGGCAACATGTACCACGTATCACGATCTAACATGTTTTCTTTTTCATGCTGTCCCTTGTAGAAAATATGGATTTCGAATGGGATGTCCCTGAAAATGCACGGTTGCGGGCTCATATTTCGCAGCGCAGCAACCTTAAGTACGTAAAGCAGGTCTTGGACCATTTTGATGAGCGGTAGCTACAAGACTTTCGCAACTCATGCCTCAGCTTCCTTGTCGACGTTCCAGACATTCAGTTCTCTGCAGAACTATTCCAACAACTCGTCTTCCGATCCATACGGATGGATAAGGTGAAGGAATTGCGGTTCAATGTACAAGGCAACTTGACAAGGTTTGGGTTGCAAGAGTATGCAGTCGTGACGGGGTTAAGATGTAGTCTCCCTCCAGAGGACTATGTATTTAATCGAGTCTTGGAAAATAAGAGACTAAAGGAGAAGTACTTCAAATCACTTGACAAGGTTTCATGTGCCCACCTTGAGAAGATACTTATCCGATCTTCGACGCCCCGAGCTGATCGGTACAAGCTCGGGCTTGCTCTCATTGTTGAAGGAGTATTCAACGCTCCGGATAACAATGCCGGTATATCTAAGACGACATTGTCAATCGTCGACGACTTGGACTTATTTTTTTCCTACCTTTGGGGTAGAGTTGGATTTAGTCATCTGTTGAGGGGATTTCGGGGTCGTTGGCCAAGAAAATCTTGCGACGTAAAGCGAAAGAATGAGAAGGAGATCAGCTATACAATTCATGGTTTCCCTATTGCCCTGCAGGTACTCAGAATTTCTTTACAATGTTTTGTAGCTACTTTATGTCGATTCATCTACATATGACAAGATTCCCATGCGATATCGTGTGATAATATTATTTTTTTGTGATAGATATGGGCATTCGAGGCGATACCAGAGATTGGGAAACGGTTTGCGCATCGGCTTGGGGAACGATCGCCGAGGCTTCTTAGCTGGACGACTACGAAATAATTGCAATAGCGTACATACGATGCGTTCTTCAAGAACACACAGGTTGTCTTTCAGGTTTAACGTAACCGTATTCATTGTAATTGCTCATGCACACAAATTACCTGGGAAATTCATACCATTTTCTTGTCTTCGCAGCTGCATGTGCATGCCACACTGCGCCCCACTAAAGCCGAGCTTGCCCTACCATATATCGCCACTCTCGTGCCGTACGAAGATCATTATGTACCTACTTTGGATGACATTGCCCGCAACATGGTCGCTCCACAGTTTGCCGCAGAGGTATTGGACAATGGACACAATCACCATTTGTCTGCAGGTGAAGACAATGAAGATGAGACTGGTGGAGGATCCACCGATGAGCTGTCCGATGGCGAGTCTAGTTCTGATCACGGCAGAGATGGCGATGAGGACGAGTCCAGTTCTAATCACGACGGACATGGTGATGTGGGTACATGTGTGTTTTCCAATCTACCCATGGCAATACCTACTTCTCATGAGAGTTTGGGACCATCACCATCTAGACGACAACGTGCCACTTCTAGAGGGAGCCTGACGAGAGAGGATGTCGAGGAATTGTTGTTGGATCAATGAATTCTTATCGAAATGTGCCTCCGGACCGTTAAACTTGAAATCATGGAGCACGTGAGCTCTGAATTTGCAAAATTGAGGGAGTTTATATCTACAGTCGTGCCCTTATCTGGTACTACGGCAACAGTAGCCCCGCATAATGTCCCCAATGAGTCTACAGATATAGGACCCTCACCCCACGGTATGTGAGTTACTTGTTTACGAGTTTTTGTACTAGGTGTAACAATTTTGTCATCATTTCCTGTACTACATACCTTGACACATTTGCTTTACTGCTTTTATGTCATAGACACACATGGAGGAGCCATCGACCCAGTAATGGATGGTTGGGACGGGCCATTGCCCAGTGCTGGCCACGAGGGGACTGTTATAAATGATTATGTGTCCGTATTTGTTAGTGAGTTACTTGTGTACGAGTTTTTGTACTAGGTGTAACAATTTTGTCATCATTTCCCGTACTACATACCTTGACACGTTTGCTTTACTGCTTCTATGTTATAGACACACATGGAGGAGCCATCGACCCAGTAATGGATGGTCGGGACGGGCCATTGCCCAGTGCTGGCCACGAGGGGACTGGTATAAATGATTATGTGTCCGTATTTGTTCATCTCATTTGTATGCTTGCAACATTTTTCTAATATTGAAGTCCCTGTCATTCCAAATATTATGAAATAGATGGTGATGGTATCGACACGTTACCAGAGGGAGGATGCATCCACCCATTCCCCGATGATTATGAGGGTCAGTCGGGTGCTGATCTGCGAGATGTGAATGGTATGTATGTTTGCTATTATTAAAAAATGGAATTCGTATTGTATTACTATCTCCAGATGTATGTATATCTCTACTACTTACTCTTTTGTCCTCAACTTCTGCAGATGGTACTGAGCTTCCTGACAATACCGAGGTACATGTGCACCTCACACATCTAATGAAGTGCTCTATACCGAAGGTACGTGTCTGAAGTCATACGATCTTTATTTTACATAGGAGAGCTGATAGATAGGAGAGTGTGTAGATAGGTTCGTTTTCTTTAAATTATGCTATGTTTGTGGGCTCGGCTAACTAATTTGGCATGTACGATCCTTTTACGTAGGGGGTGCTTGTGAGTTGCCAGATGAGGCCACCATACTGATCGAAGGTGACAATGTTGTTCACACCAAGAGACGACGATCGACACGCCTTCGAATGCCTGCAGCATCGACCAGGACGCCGTATACTAGAGGGGGGAAGAAGAGATCAAAGAAATAAGCGAGTAAATCATGTGTAAACATACTGTGAATAACTCAGTATTTCATAATGAAATTGCTCTACATTCCGTTTAGAACCTACGTTAGGTGACAACGTGTATGCAATATACGTTGCCATTTGAACAACTAAATTTGTGTGTCCTTTTGGTACACACTGAGATTGCTTATAGCTAAAGACATTTAATAATGGTATACAAGTTTAAAAATGATGATGATCTTCAATCTGTGTGTGAAATAAAAATTATTTTGTAGATTTTACCTTCGGTTCATAACTAACTGTTTATTAATTTCTCTCATGGTCTTCGAGTCGTGCTTAATCACGGACTAGCCATGGACATGCACAACGTCGAATCATTTTTGATGTCTGCTATCTAATTAAAGTGGTCTTTGGTATTGATTTGGTGGTCTTTAACTACTCCTAACATTGGATTCGTCGAATCGTTTTTGATGTACAACATAGACTTAGATGATAAAATTGTTGTTTGGTATTGAAATTGGATTCGTAATCATGTAAAAGGAAGACAATTTTTAAGATCTGCGTTAAGATGGCTTCGTGGTGATGCCAACATTTTAAGTTAGCAACGTTGCAATTGTTCTATCTCATCTTGATCTACGTAGATGCAGTATTTCAATTATATCGCATCTTTTAATCTTATTTATATATATACAATCTTCAAGTGAAAGTTGTGGTGATATTATAATTGATCTTTCTTCAAACACACTAAAACAACTGTCTAGGGGTGGACAAACCCAGGTGATATTAATTGTGCCAGGTAAAATTTTCATTTTCCAATGAAAAGATGTGCTAGCACTTTCAATCAAAGTTCTTAATTGTAACTGATTGTCAACAAGGGCGTGCAACATATTGTGAGGAGAAAACAAGTACACAGCAGTGACTTACAATCTCATAAATTATGAACAAATTTTCACTCCAAATGGTACAATTACACTTAAAACTATCACAGCAAATTAAGATCTAGATAGGATTAGGTTGTTGAGTAATAAGTGCCCAAACTTTCATTATTTCACAGTGCATTATAAATAGAAGCATCAATTGAGTCCCAGAGACTTGAAAAACCTTGCTGGCTTTGTCAAACTGTATTTAATCTCTAGGTAGAAAAATAGTTATCTCAAAAGCACTTTCAAACTGCTAATGTCTTCATCCGTAGGAAGCAACGAACCGTTCCACCCAAATGATCCCGAGCCAATTCCCGGTTCATCCCCATTATTTCCCATCGTAATATCATCGGACGATGAGGATGTCAGCCCAGCCATTGTCCCGGTTCCGTTTCTGAACCTAGATGAGGTAGCCAATGAAGCATCACTATCCCCAAACAATGTGCTCGATGAAGTATTTGAGGACGTGTTCGAGGACATGATGTGGTACGAAGATTTCTCCAATGAGGATGAATGGTTGGAGAATGTTGTACCTCCAAAGATTATTATCATCAGCTCGGATGAATCCGATGACGATAGTGTGGGAGAAAGTTCGACCGTCTATACCGCATGAGGTTGGAGGAAGTTGCATATAGGCATGTATAAATGAATAAATGCCACTTTTGTAGTCCCTTTTGTCTGGAAATGTCTTATGTGTAGTTCATTTTGTTGTCTGTCCTAACTGTCGGGAATGACATTTGAACTATCAGGTTTTCATGTGTAGTTCTATTTTGTACCATGTCCCTGAAGTCGAGAACGACATAGACATTTCGTCGGGAACGACATATGAACTATCAGGTTTTGATGTGTTAGATGAAGTGTCGAATGATTTGTCAGTTGTCATCTTGATGAATCTATATTTTAGTTATGAACGTATTATAATGTGCAGTACTGTCTGCAAACTATAATGGATGTTGAATGGTTAAGTAAATTCGAAATATTAATGCAATCTGGAAATGATAACATGCGAACATAAGGAGTAAAAAGGACACGCAAGCAAACCATAATGAGTGTAAAACGATGACATGTTGATCATATTGTACAACGCACATGAGGACATTTAACATACTACATCGACGATTTATGGAGATGAAGCCTTTTTTACATGGGTTGTGGTTACAACAGGGTGGTAACATGTAAGGAGAGTATAGATCGTATAACGAGGTCGGAGAAAGTTACACTTGATTGTGTATAAATGAATAAAGGTCTCTTTTGTATTCACTTTTTGTCTGGGATGGTCATATGTGTAGGTCAATTTGTAGTCCATACCAACTGTGGAGAACAACAGAGACAACATGTCGGGAACGATATTTGAACTGTCTAATTTCATATGTAGTTATATTTTGTATCGTACCAACTGTCGAGAACGACATAGACAATCTGTCGGGAACGACATATGAACTGTAGGGTTTTTATGTGTTAGTTAGAGAAAGTGGTGGTGTCCCCACTGTCACGAACGACTGAAGGAAACTATTTCGAACGACTGATGTGTTAGTTGCAGATGAAGTGTCGAATGAGTTCTCGTTGAATTCTTGATGAATCCATATTTTAGTTGAAACGTATTATAATGTGTACTACTGTGTGCAAACTATAATGAATACTGAATGGTTAAGTAAGTTCGAAATATTAATGCGAGTTGAAAACGATAACATGCGAACATAAAGAGTAAGAAGGACATGCAAACCATAATGAACTTAAAACGATAAGATGTTGTTCATAGCATACAACGCCGTTTGGGACATTTGACATACTACATCGACGACTTCTATAGATAAAAGCCTTTTTTACATGGGTTGTGTTACAACGGGTTGGTAACATGTTGTCCGGTTATGACCAACTCGGCTGCATCGAGTGCATTTCCTGAGTCGTGTGGTAGACTCACATCGGATCGCTTACGTTGAGTGGGTGGTCTCCCTGGAGGACGACGCACAACGGGTGGCAAAATAAGAGTACTTGTAATTTCGTTCGGAACAGTCCAGTCAACTTCACGCGAAACGGGAAGTATAGCTTCGCTGTAGGCACCTCTCCAGTATTCCGATGTGTAGTAAGGAGAGCATAGATCGTATAACGACATACCTATCAAGCAAGCAGCACGAGTTGCATGAACACAAGGCATAGATTTAGCTGGAAATCACGACATGTGCATGTGTTTTCGGAAAATTCTACAATCTTCTTGTCATTGGTTATTCCAACCTGTGTTAAGCTGTCTGTCAATGGATGAGCTCGAAGCCTAGTACCGGCTTCAAATGTTGTCCGTAACTCACTCTCCATCCTCGAGGACAATACAGTATGGCATGCGATTGCGTGCGTTCGACGTTCAAAAATCCACATCTGCATAGTACTCCGAATGTGTTCGACCAAGCACATGATTGGTAACGAACGGGCATGTCTTAACAGTGAGTTCAGAGATTCTGCGTTATTGTTTGTCATAATGTTGTAGCGCTGGCCGCCGAATAGTGCTCTTGACCAAAATGAGAAACCTGCTCGCTCCAAGTACCCGTACGATCTTGCACTTACCATACGAATCTAACCCATAAGTCTTTCAAACTCTTCGAGTCGATAAGTTGTAGCAGCTCGTTTGAATAGAAATAATGCACTCGCGTTGCTGTACCGCTGCATTAAGTTTTTTTTTCCATATGCCACATACAACAACCATGGTGAGACAATGGAAATAAGTGAGATATGGCTTTTTCAATGCTGGTTTTTCTTTCCGAAAAGAATACGAGTTCATCTGAATCGTCGATAAGATCTTTCAAGTTTGACAGAAACCACATCCAGGATTATTTGTTTCCGCATTCACGATCCCCATGCTAACGGATAAATCTGCTTGTTGGCATCTTAGACAGTTGCCAGTAGAAGAGTACCTTTGTATGGACCTTTCAAGTGACTACCGTCTACACAAACAACTGGCCTCAAGTACTGTTTATAACCACGAATACTTGCACCGAAAGCTAGGAAGAAGTAATGGAACCTATTATGAGAATCAACTTCGATGTAGGTTACCGTCCCCGGGTTAGCCTTTCCTAGAACGTGACAGTACGAAGATAGTTTTTGAAAACTATCCTCTAGTGTACCATATAGCAAATGTAAAGCAGCCATCTTCCCCCTACGTGCTTTGATGTAACTGATTTCGACACCGAACTCACGTTCCATGTCACGTGCAATATCAACAGGGGCATATGATCGGGATGGATTGTCCAATGTTCTCAAAATATGCTCGGCAATTACAGAACTAGTGGCATGTCGATGTGCGTTGCGACGAAAATCTACAGTACATGTGTACACATTGTTGAATCTACGGATCATGAAGATTGTAGACTTTTTCACAGTCGAAGCACGCAGCATCCACATGCAATTATAGTCAGTGCATACAACAATTAACATTTTCATGTTTGACCTGCTGACCTTAAATTGGAACTTCTGTTGCAAAGCAAGTACACAAATTCTCGAGTACAACTCTTTCTTGCTGAAGAATATTTGCCTCTCGACAAGATCGGATGTATTCACTCTTGTAATAGGTTCGTATGTGTCCGAAGTCATAAAATGCGAAGACATTTGATAATCAACGTCATCAATATTAGCAGCTTCTATACCATCTAATAGGTTGTCCAAGTTCTCATCTGAATGTGCAGTCCCAATATCAAAATTTGGATATTCGGGTGCATTATTGTTTGATCCACTATGCTGATGATTGAGCTCATCTTGTTGTATATTTGGTGAAACTCTGCTACGTCAAACGAATAATGATGACAATTTGTATCCCTTCACATGCCAACATCTGCTCTCTCGGTATCCGCATTATTGTTTAATGCACTCTGTTGATGATTGTGCTCATCATGTTGTACATTTTGGTGAACCCCCGCTACGGCAAATGAACGATTTGTATCCCTCCCCATGCTACACTTGGGAGCTCGGCTTCCAAAACAGTAACGCATATGGCAGTTTCATTATGAACTGATATGTACCATTTTACGTCTTCATCTTCACGTATTTGGGCTGGCGATATATTCATGTTCGGGATTTTGAACTTTAATTCAATTTGAGTTCGATGATTAAGAATACCAAGTTTTTCCTTCAATCGTACCATGAGTTCGGTTAAGGTAATACTTGTCGGCACTACATGGAAGTGGTTTTGTCCCCTCTCCACTTCCATTCGTCGTTCACATTAACAAACTGTCCCCCATACGACACGATGAATCTCAAATGATTACTCATACCTGAAACATTGGGAATGCAATGGTAAGAATTCCACGCAATAAATATGCCTACATTTGATAATATGAATGTGGCATAAGGTGAAATCAAGTTTGTGTTGACAATTTGCATCTGTTGAATTCGACAGTTAAATTGTCTTTCTCGACAGTTCATAAATGTCGGGTTCGACAGATCACATCCGTAAAACTACTGTTTCAACTGAACTATTCCATATATGAACTGCACGAACTGTCGGAAAACTTGAAAACAATAATAGTGATAATCAATTCTCTCAACTACCACATGAAAACATCTTCTCATTATTAAATAACTCAATGCTTCATTAAATATGGAAAATCCTTCATTTTTGTACATGAGATTGATTTTTTTTAATTCTCCACAAACATTTCAAAAACCAAACAAATCAATAAATAATAGTTTCAAGAATTTCTCCTATTGGATTTGTCCATATTGTATTTAAATCAAAGAAACAATAATCTATAAAGATAAAATTATTAACAATTTGTAATAGCTAACCTCTCAAAATGGATGATGAATTCAATAGTAATGAGTTTTTGATCAAAAAATGAAGAAGATGGAGAAGGGTTAGGATTTGTGAGTTGGGAAGAAGAATGTGTAATGAGATTAATATTTCAAATTCTTTAATTTTTTTTTCTTTTAAAGAAAACTCAATTTATTCAAATATAATATTCATATAAACAATTTTGATAATATTTAAAGTAAATCATCACATCATCATATTAATTGCATTCAAATCAAACCCAACAAACATTAAATGCTTCTCAAAAGGTGCTATTAAGAGTAATTTGGACATTTTGAAGCAAAAAAGTGACATTTTTGCTCAAATAAAGTGAAAATGACAATTTTTTTGATATTTTCAAATTTGGTGACATTTGTGAAAATTCCCCTAATTATAATAGGAGGAAATTACACTAAATGTCAATTTTTGACTTTGCATTTTAAAAAATATCACTTTGGGTGTGTTTGAGCCACTTTATTTTGGTAGAATGTATTTTGGAATAGTAGATTGATAGATAATATATGGTTGAAAAATAAAAAAAAGTTATTGATGTAATGAAAAATATTATTCTATTGAAAAATGTGTGTTTGAAAATGAGTAGAAGAATGAGAATGAGAATGTTCATGTGTACCAAACAAGGGCTTTTTAAAAGTCTTTGCAAAATTATCGTTTTTGGACATTTTTTACTCTGTACAGAATTTAAATACCCTACAAATCTTTGAATTGACAACATAAAGAAGTTGTACAAAAGTGAAAAAGATCCGACAATCAATCACTTCACACTCGTACTTGAAAATCTACCTTCCATTAAAAGAAGAGATGGAGTTGGGACAAAGTGTTCACATTTAATTGGTTTGAAACTGGCTCAACATTGTTGATTAAAAAATTTGAAAATAAGTAGTCTTATATTAGCATTTTTCACATTAATATACGAACGTGATACCTTTTTTCTATTTCGACGATTTTCTATCAACCCTAATTTCATTCCTGTCAATCTCAAAGATCTAGAAAACTCTTATAAATCTTTCAAAAAATCTCAGTTCTAACTGGGAAATTGAAATCTTGATAAAACCCTTCAACTTCTTTTGTGTATTATTCAACTTCATTCGAATCATTCTTCAAATTTTATGAAAAGAGGGCAAAATCTGCACATAATGTGTACTGGGACCCGTTCAAGGATCTTCATCTCTTGCCTTATTATGTGTATGTTTCTATTTCTCTTTATTCAATTTCTTCTTTGTGTTTAGAGTTATCAAATTCTAGTGAGTTTTTTTTTTGTTATCTTCATCTCTTGCTTCTTGTTGTGTGTATTTGTTCCCTTTTTTCTTCTTTTATTTATTCTTTTTGGTCGATTATTTTTCTATCTTTTAGGGTTTATGCACTATCAACGAGATTACTTTATTTTTTTATCTCTTGTTTATGCTTTTGTATGCTTGTTCTTTTTTTTTTACCTGTATTTTTATATGTCTCATTATTTATCTTTTGTGTTTAGGGTTCGTTGATTTCCAATAAAATTTCACATTAAACAGAAATTGTTATTGCAAGGATGCAAATAGATTTGATCTTAGTATTTATTAAATTTTCTGCAAGATTATACATGTATTTGCGGCTCTTTTGAAAATTTTGAGGTTTATTTCTCATGGTTAAATTTTGTTTATGCAAATTACTCGGTTGAGAAGTTCCTCTTGCATTTGTTAGGGCAGAATTAGATAGTTACTTACCTTTTATTCTTTGCTCTTTTGTCAGCTGGCACTATAGTTGACATTAAATTAATACATTTAGGAGTATTGATAACAAAAATTCTTTTTTTTTTTTTGCCTACATTACTACTTCATTAGCACCCTGCATTAACCATCTAACTCTTCATTCCTTCAATTTGATTTAACCCCCATTAGTTAGAGTATATTCCTAATATAACCTTACATCCATTTTTACATTCTCATTTATGCAAGAGCTATGTCATTTTTGTACATAGGTAATACAATAATGTAAGCATAGAGCCTGATAACTTACCATCTAAGTTGGTAGGTATTTTTTGATATCATAGAATCCTTATCATTCCAACCTACATTGTTTATTACCATTTTTAGGTTAGGCATGAGTATTGGATCTTCTCTATTCCCTTAATCTATTGTGAATTCTCGACTTTTTATTATTATTATTAAGGATTGTTCAAGTTAGTGATAAAAATATTAATGCTGCAAAATTTTATTAATCCTTTCACTTCTAGTTTGATTTTGATTGTTGATGAATGAGTTTTGTGGTTTTTGCTATGGATTTGGGTTTTCTTGTTACTTCTTCACATTTGTGCTCTCCTCGATGATGATACAAAATGTAAATAATGAATACGATCATTTTCATATTTTTAGCTATGAATTTGGCTTGTCTTGGGTAATGAGGACGAGGTTTGTAACAAATGGAATGGATCTGGATTCATGTATCAAATAGACTCTTAATCGAATGTATAAAAATGAAATTACAATTTGCATGATCTCTTATTTTAAAATTCAAGTATAGGTAATCTTGCATCCTGATGTTATTGTGCTCCCTCTACGTATTTTTGTATCGGTTTTAAGGGATTTTAATGAGAATATACAAATATGCTGAGTTTCCTATCGTAACATTTTGAGACTTACGTGAGTAATAGGCAGAGTCTCCTTAGGTTATAAAATATATGTTTGCCACATATAATTGATATGTTTTATTTGATGACACCTAGTTAATGTTGGTGGATTCACTTTATTAAAACAATTGCAATGCAAATGACTTTCCATATGAGGTCATGTGATAAACTCCAAAATATGGCACAATTAGCCTAAGTAGTGAAATTTTGTCATATGTTGAATCCAGATTTTAGTGGCTTTTCTACTCTAATGGGACGGTTCGCAATTAGCCTAAGTAGGAGATGAATGTATGTTCTTTATTTAAGTAAGTTTTGTTTGAGATATTTTTTAAGTTCCAAGAGCGTTAACACAAATTGTTAAATGAGAAAAGATTATTTGAATTGAAATTGAGATCAAAATTGCAGGTATTAGTTGTGTGTGTTACAATTAAGTCATGCATGTGTACTATGTAGAAGTAATTTCCCAACAGTTAACTTCAATAGAGAAGTGTCATCGTCGTGAACTGTAGTTCCCGATAGTTCACCGCAGTAATTCTCGGCAGATGTGAAAATCTCGACAGATGAGACCCGAAAGTTCTCAGTTATTCTCGACACATGACAATTCTACATGTTGAACGTTGGTTCATCCGAGCGTAATATGTGTGTTTCGCATTAATATGTACAAAATATTGTGTACCACAATTTTTTCATTTGTTTTCATGCCGTTGTAATGTTGTTTCGTGTATTCTGATTTTTGTACTACTATCGATAGTCGTTTTATTTTCTTATATGGTGTTCGTATTATTTCGTTAAATTGTGTTTCGTAATTTGTTGTTATATCTTGGCATCAACATGTACCATATATCACGATCTGACATTTTTTCATTTTCTTGTTGTACCTTGCAGAAGAGATGGATTTCGAATTCCTAGTTCTAAAAAATACACGATTGCGAGCCCACATTGCGCAACAAAGCAACTTGAAGTACGTAAAAAGGGTCATGGACATTTGAATGAGCATCATCGCCAAAACTTCCACAACTCATGCCTCGGGTTCCTTACCGAGGTTGCAGACATCCAATTCTCCGCCCAACTAATCCAACAACTCGTCTTCAGATCCATACAGATTGATAAGGTCAATAATTTGTAGTCCAATGTGTAAGGCCACTTTACTCGGTTTGGACTGCAAAAGTATACAATCGTGACGAGATTAAGATGTAGTCTCTCTCCGGAGGGTGATCAGTTTACTCGAGTCTTGGAAAAGAAGAGAGTGAAGGAGAAATACTTTAAATCACTAGACAAGATTTCATGTGCCCAACTTGAGAAGACCTTTCTTTGATCATCGACGCCCTGAGCTAATCGGTACAAGCTCGGGCTTGCTCTCATTGTCGAAGGAGTATTCTAAGCTCCGGGTAATAATGTGCGTCAACATTGTCAATCGTCGACGACCTCGACTTATTTTTTTCCTACCCTTGGGGTAGAGTTGGATACACTCGTCTGTTGAGGGGATTTCGGGGTGGCTAGGCACGAAAATTTCGTGACGCCAAGAGAAAGAATGAGAATGAGATCAACTATACAGTTCATGGTTTCCCCATCGCCCCGCAAGTACGAACCATTATTTTAAACATTGTATTCTATTATTTCGATACACATATATTATTATGCCCATGCACACGTGATAATGTTTTTTCGACAGATATGGGCGTTCGAGGCAGTACCAGAAATTGGAGAATGGTTTGCTCAGCGACTTGGGGAATGATCGCCAAGACTTCTTCACTGGACGACTGTAAAACAACCGCAACATCGTACGTACGATGAAATCTTCTTGAACACAAATGTACTATTTCAGGTTGAACGTACTCGTACTCATTCTTTTTGCCATTGCACACTATTTTTTCATTGATGTCATTTTCCTGTGTTCGCAGCTGCACATGCATGCCACGATGCGCCCCACCGAAGCCAAGCTTGCCCAACCACATATCTCCACTCTCGTGCTGTTTGAAGTGTGCCCACTTTGGACGACATTGCCCGGAACATTGTCGCTCCATAGTTTGCCGCAGAGCCATTGGGCAATGGAGGTCATAACCATTTGTCTACAGGGAAAGCCGACGAAGATGAGTCCGATGGAGGCTCCAAGGATGAGTGGTTCGGTGCGGATGACCTCAAGTGGCCGTCGACTAGTGATCATGGCGAGTCCAGTTCTGATCACATTAGAGATGGCAATGAGGACGAGTCCAGTGATGGTGAGAGTGGAGACAGCCCCGCTAAGCATAATCGCGACGAGCATACGGGTGTATTTTCTACTCTGCACGCGATAATACATACTTCTCATGAGAGTGCACCGTCGACATCTCGATGACAAGGTGCCACTTCTAGAGCAAACCTGACGATAGCGGATGTCGAGGAAATGTTGTTGGATCAACGAGTCCTCATGGAAATGTGCTTCCGGACCATTAAACTTGAAATCATACAATCATGCCCTCATCCAGTACTATCGCCCATTAGCCCCGCATGATGTCCATAACGAACCCACAGATTCAAGAACTTCACCGTAAGATATGTGTGTTATTTGTTTACAAGTTAAGATTACTAAGTGTAACGTGATTTCAGCATTTCCCGTACTACCTTTGTTGACATGTTTTCAATACTGCTTCTATGATGTAGATACACATGAAAGAGCCATCGACCTAGACATGGATGATTGTGACGGGACATTGCCCAATGTGAGCCGGAGAAGACTGGTAATTGCATTTATTATGAGTCATCTTTTTTTATTTATCTCATCTGATTCTATACTACATTTGCTAATACTGAACTCCTTCACGTCATTCCAAATCTTCTGAAATAGATGGAGGAGGCATCCACATGTTTTCGGATGAAGGAGACATCCATTCGTTCCCGAATGACTATGGGGGTCCGTCAAGTACTGACTTGCAAGATGTAAACGATATGTGCATTTTCTATGAGGAAATATGTTGTTTTGTATTGTACTATCCTCTCCAGAGCTCGTACTGTATGGTAGACATAATTACTATTCTTTTTTCATGTAGCTGGAGAAGGGATGGAGCCCGAAGTGCCGTGCCCACAACACCGAAGTTCTTTCTACTCATGCTACGACGAAGGTGGCCGATAAGTTTTGTATTGCACAAGTTTTAATGATGTGTACACTTGCAAGCTACTAATAATTGTATTGTCCTCAACTTCTATAGACGGTAATGAACTAACTGACAATGTCGTGGGTACAAGTGCACTTATCCGTCTACTTACGTGCTCCAAACCGAAGGTAAGTTCCCGGAACCAACTCCAACATATTTGTGCTATGTAGGAGAGCGTATAGCTCGATAGGTTCGTGTTTTGGTACATTATGCTATGTTTGGGGCCTCGGCTATGTAATTTAGCCCATCGTACTTTTATGTAGGCGGTGCCTATGAATTGCTGGTTGAGGCCACCATGCCTGACGAAGGTGTCGATGTTCACACCAAGAGACGACGATCGACACACCTTCGACTGCCTACAACATCTGCCAGGACTCCGTACACCAAAGGGGCGAGGAAGAGATCAAAGAAATAAGTGAGTCAGTCCCGCCTTAACGTACTATGAATTAGTCAATATTTGATAGTGCACCTGCGATACGTTCCGTTTACAACCTCAGTTAGGTGATCACGTATATCCAATATATGTTGCGATTTGAAGATGTAAATTTGTGTGTCCCTTTGGTCCATTTTGAATTAGGTTATAACTGAAGACATTTAATAATTTGCAGGTTTAAAATGATGATGATATTAAATATGAACTACTCATCGCACAGTTTAATTTTTTTGTTCTTTTCACACGGTTTAATTTTTTAACTTGTGCATCTACATGCAAAGTTAGGTCATTTGAAGAGGATGTCTGTGAATGGATTAGAGTAGGTTAGATGAGATTGAAAATGCTAGATGGATTCTATATGATCCAAATATGACTACTAAGTTAAAAGGAGAATTCAATGAAGCAACGAGACTTGCTATATGCTATGGTCATGTTAAACAAAAAATTGAATCCTCGAGATTTGAAACACTCACCTACGTCCTTAAAACGTGAAATTTCACTCTATTTTGTATTTGTTGTTTTCAGGGTGACAATATGAAAGAAGATGAACAGAATAGCAATTTCTCAAGGACCACTTGCTTAAATGTGTATCATTATGTGAAACTTCACAAGTCTTTCACTATCCTTAGTGATTTTTCAGGGTAAAAATTTAGTTTCAGTAAGTTCGCTTTGAGTTGGAAAACAGAATTTTGATTTGTATCCTATAAAATGAAGACAATTTTTATGTTATGTGTTAGCAAGGCTTGGTAGCGATGCCAAAATATTGTCTTGATGAATGTTATTTTAACTTAGCAACGTTAAAATTGTCTGATCTCATTTTATTCCACTTAGCCTCAATCTTTCAATTATATTTCACTTTTAATATTATATATATACAAGCTTGTTTTATATAATTTTTTCTTTATATGAGTGATATTAGTACGACTACGATTTTTGAAAGTTTGTAAGAAAATATGTATTAAAATTAATAATTCAATATAGTTGTAGATTTCCAATTGGGTCTTCACACGGATAAACATTGTTGGAAAACATTCATGTATAATCATCTCGTTAGTTGCTTAAATTTTACGTACTGTAAACTTGGGAATTATGTAAGAGTAGTAGGAAAATTGTTATACTGATTCAAATGTAGATTTGGGGCCCATGGATCCTTCAGTTGTGACTGAAACATTTTTATGTGTATGGCAAAGTGTTGCACATGTTATCTATGTTGTCTATAGTTGAGGTACTATTTTATGGTTGGAATGCGAAGACATGCAGTAAATAAACATGTTCACGAATCCTCATCGAACACTTCAATTGATGCATGGTTTTTGCGGCCTATTGGTGCATCAAGTATACGAAAATCCTATAGGACAAAACTACATCTTAGGATACAAAGGTCACAATGAGAATTGATTGCCAACAATTACAAGCAGGATTTTTGAAGAGAAAATAGTACGCACTCATTAAGATTTACAATTGTCATAAATTATGTACAAAGTTTAAGTCATAACGGTACAACTAGACCTTAAACAATCACACCAATTGGTTGTCAAATTAAGTTTGAGATGTGATTTGGTGGTTGTGTAGTAACTCTTCATAGTTGCTTCCTTCAAAGAAGTTCATTATAAATAGCATGGTATCACTAAATAAGTAAGTTACACTTGAAAACTTCATAAGCTTTGTCACTCTGTATACTACTCAGATACAAAAACATTTTCACACATCACATTTGCATGCTGCTAATGACTTCGTCCACGGGAAGCAACGAACCGTTCAACTTGAATGATCCTTCGCTAATACCCAGCTCGTCCCCGTTATATCCCATCATAATTTTTTCGAACGATGAGGATGTCAACTCTTTGAATGGTAGGAGAGTCGTTTTCCTTGTTCTTTTTTTCAACCTAGACGAAGTTGTACGTGAAGCATCATAGTCACCGAAGATTGTGCTCAATAAGGAGTTTCAGTACATGGTTTGGTACGAAGATGAATATGATGATGATGAGTGGTTGGCAAACGTTGCACCTCATGAGATAATTGTCATAAACTCGGATGATTTTGATGAAGACAGTGCGGAGAAAGTTCAAACGTTGACAACGAATGAGGTTGGAGATAGTAGCATATGGTTGTGTACAAATGAATAAGTGCCAAGTTTTTTTATATTCACTTTTATCAGGGATGATTTTGGTAACAGTCTTTACCAAAGAGTCAGCAGCAACATATCTCTTATGCCTCGTATGTGTAATTACATTTTGTAGTCTGTGCCAACTGTCGAGAACGACACAAACAATCTGTCTGGAACGACAGATGAACTGTCGGGTTGTCATGTATTATTATGTCAATGAATCCGTATTTTAGTTGTGAATGTAAACATGTCTACTACTGTGTGCAAATGATAATGGATTTCGAATGATAATGTAAGTTGGAAATAATAATGCAAGTTCAAAACAATAATATGCAAACATAACAAACAATAACGTATGCAAACAATAATAAAAAGAAAACGATAACATAATTTCAGATTGTACAACGCCATTGGGGAACATTTAACATACTACTTCAACGACTTCCGAAGATGAAGCCTGTTTATAGCGGGGTGCGAACATGTTGTCCGATTATGACCAACTCTACCTCAACGAGTGTGTTTCCTGAGTCATGTGGTAGATTCATATCTGGATCACTTACGTCGTGTGGGTGGTCTATTCAAGTTCAGGATTTTGAATTTCAATTCAATTTGAGTGTGGGGATCAAGAATACCAAGTTTGTCCTTCAATCGTAGCACGAGTCCGATTAGGGTAATACTTGTCGGCACTAAAATGGAAGTAGTTTTGTCCTCTCTCCATTTTCATTCGTCATCTACATGAACAAAATGTCCCACATACGATACGATGAATCTCAAATGATTACTCATACCTGAAATGTTGGGATTGTAATGGTAAGAATTCCGCACAATAAATATGTCTACATTTAATAATATGAATGTGGAACTTTCGAACGTTGAAATCCATGGAGTAGCAAAGGTGAAATCAAAGACGTGTCAACAGTTTTCAAGTGTCAAACTCGACAGTTAAATTGTTTATCCCAACAATTCATAAATGTCGGGTTTGACAGTTAACATGTCTAAACCGACTGTTTCAACAGAACTATTCAACAGATGAACTGTAGAAACTGTCGAAAAACTTGAAAACGTGTATTTGGTACCTTTGAACAAATTATTGTAAACATTAATGGTGATAATCAATTCTTACCATTAATAAATAACTCAATATTTCATTAAATATGGAATCCTTCATTTTTGTACATGATATTTGTATTTTTATCCTTCAAAAATATTTCAAAAACCAAACAAATCAATTAATATTAGTTTCAAAAATTTCTCCCATTGCATTTGACCATATTGTATTTAACATCTAAGAAATAGTAATCTATACAGATAAAATTATAAACAATTTATAATAGCTAAGCTCTCAAAATGGACGATGAATTTAATAGTAATGTGTTCTTGATTAAGGAATGAAGAAGATAGAGAAGAAGTTAAGATTTGTTAATGGGAAGAAGATGTGTGGTTATGTTAATATTTCAAATTATCTTTTTTTTTTTTTTTTTTTTATAAAATTCATATTACTCAATAATATATATATATATATATATAAACAAATTTTATAATATTTAAATTAAATCATCACATCATAACATTAATTACATTCAAATCAAACATTAAATGCTCCTAAAAAAATGTTATTAAGGGTAATTTGGACATTTTGCACCAAAAAAGTGACATTTTTTCTTACGAAAAGTAAAAATGACAATTTTTTTGAATTTTCAAATTTAGTAACATTTAAGAAAATTCCCCATATTATATTGAGTGAGTGCATATCAATTTTTTTTTTTTTTTTTTTTTGAAATAAGCACTTATTTATATTATATTAGTTCTTAAGTTTTTATGAAATAATTGTTATTATATTTCTTATAATAAATCATATAAACTATAAAAGTTATTTATTTCAAATGATTTATTTAGAAAGCATGATTTTTAGAATAATTTTTTTAAATAAGCAATTCTTCTAAAAATTAAATTCACTTAAAATATAACCATTGCGGTTAGTAAAATTTATTCATCATAATACATTTAATTTACGTCTATTTGTTCTATTATATTTTTGATCTGGAGTTAAAATTGTTGTGGCGGCTCATCAATGATGATTCTACACATGTTTCAAAAGAATACGCAATCCTAGGCTTCAACTATGAGAACGAGTGTACTCATCAAATGATGGTACAAGTAGACATTCAGGACACACGTACCATAAGAGATTTAGAGAATTTACCCATCTTACAAGAATATGTAAAGGGCAATTTCCCAATAGCTGGTTGTCCGTAGATAAAATGCAAGTATCTATTAATTCCATGTACGTACCCAGGCATCACATGGTATCTCTTTTTGTTTGAACATTCCCGAATGAACATTTCAAGCATACGACTGTAGCCACAACGTTCATACGCCAGAACAAATCAGGCCACATTCAAATGCAGTGATCAATTTAACTACAACATTATTAATGTCTCCAAAGTTTGCAACCTACAGACACTACCTAAAGAGAAATACGAATAGAACAATGGAGTTAGACATCATACCATATCAATCTTGTGCAAATAATGGGTAAGTATTTAAACTATTTACTATAATATTTCGTTCCCTGCTTAACATAATTGTGCAATTATCATACTAATGAAATTTAATGTAAAACTATTTCTCCCGTAGGCCAAATTGTGGAATTTTTTTGCTCAAATACGTAGAATGCTTCATTTTTGGCCATCTAATAGAATCGGTTTCTACAGACAGGATGACTTTGTACAAACGAAAGATTGACGTTGATATCTAATTTAATGAATACTTTTGACGTCCTCATTGATTCTTATAATACTACCGGATAATCATATTCGTGCAAAAACATTCGTGACATTGAATTCATACTTAACAACACAGCTGAAGAAAATCTTATACTTACAAACACAGAGGTATGTATAAATCAATTATCCTTTACACTTATGCACATATTAAATGTTCACCATTTCAATTATTTTTGCAACTATGAAGTTTTATCGTGCAACTTGGAATTTTGGAACGACTGTATGGATGGGTTTGCTACTATTTTTTAGATAATTTATCCTTTTTATGACGATTTGTGAGGTACAGAGGATTGGAGGTTTCTACATTCTGCACATACCTCTTCCAACTTTCCTGATTTCAAGAAATCAAAAGGAAATTCTGTATTACAATTGATGAGTACACCAACAAAAATAACTGGTGTACATTATGTTTAGTAATATGATCATTTTTTTTTTCTATTCTTGGTGCCCTTATTCTAGCTCCTAAAAGGACTTCCCACAATGTCTACTGAATAATTATTTATATGTGCTACTTTACTAATTTCCTGTAGCTTTTTTTGTGGATGGATGGAATTATTAATTGTTGCATGCTATTTTTGTTTGTTTTGGTTGCAAAACTTAAGATAAAGGTAAAGCATACGCATCAACTTCATCATCATGTGGCAACTTCCAATCACAGCCTCGCAAGAATATTGGTTGCATATGCTTCAGCTATAAGTTTGTTGAAAATAACATTTTTTACAATAAACATATCGAGAATGTGATAATTATATCAAGTATTTATTATAATGGGTGAATCATAATCATCATTGTTTTCTGCTTGATCAAGTAAATTTTATTATCTAGGAATGCATAGTGGTAATTGTCATAAAATAATAGTTTGGCCAGAAAAATACTTGAGGACAATGGTAACATTTTATTGACACAGAGTTTTTTTGGAATTCTCAACATACCTTACTCTGCTAAGAATCATGTTTGGCAGATTATTTTTAGCTCTTGCAGTTTGGTACTTAACTTCATTTAGAGTTTTTCATAATTTATTTTGCTATAGTTATATAATGCTCTTATATTATGTTATTAAATGGCATATATGTTTTTGCCAGTACTTATAACTTTTATATGCAACACGTTTTACTAAATGTATAACATCTTCTTGGTGGAATATAAAATAAACGCTTTTGTAAAGTTAATTAATACACGAAGTACATTCACTATCTTAAATAAAGTTCATTTCGCTAACTTCATACAACACTAACATATCCTCAAGAACAACAAACCCCATGCATTGCACGGGCCAAAACTAGTATGACTAGGATAGCAATAGGTATGGATAGGTCCACAATTGTCATTCTCACTTCTCATCTCTTTGGGGTATTTTCGGAAAGCGGGATGGGGATATAATATTTCGTTTAGTGACCTTTAATTAAGTAACTTATATTTTTATTTTTAAAATAAGATTTAATTTAATTTTAAAAATAATAATAAAAAGATTCTGAGCGAGATCGAGAAATTCAGGCAGAACTTGTAATTCTACAATTATTTGTGTCATCAAAAATTGATGTTTTGAAGTGTTTTTATTAAATTTATATGTAACTTTTTTTATATATTGATTTGTTTAGTAAAAAAAATGGATATTAGATGATTTGAAAATGTGCAAAAAGTAGATAAAAATTACTTAAATGAGTAAATTATGGATGATTTTATTCCCTTTTAATTCAATTCCTTCCATCCTTATAGGGATGTCAAACTGGCTCGCCAGCTCGAACTGTCCGTGGCTAGGCCCGAAAAAAGTTCGGACCGAGGCTTGGCCCGTATCACGAGCCGAGCTTCATTAAAAAAAATAATAATAATAAGGTAAATAGCTTGCGTCAACTTCATGAAGGAAAAAAAAATCGAGTTGGCTCGGTTCGGCCCGCTAAGGCCTGAGTCGAAAGCTCGGGCTAAGCCTCAATTTTTTGGCTGGCTGAGCTTTTGCTCTGCTCGGCTCGACTCGGGCCAAAAAAACCTCGAACCAGTTTTGCTAGAGCCGAGCTCGAGTGATATGATCTAGGATGCACCACAATTTATCAAGATTTTGATGATTGTTGGAGAGAGGGAATGGCCAAATTTGAGACTTCAAGGGGTTGATAAAGCTGGTCATTTACATGTTCAAGTAATGGAGTCCATAATATTGAAGACTTTTGATAATGAATTAACGAGATTTTTCTCTCATTTGATTCTTGAATGAACTACCGAACTTATCAAATATATTTTTATATTTGTGCGTTCAACCCTTAGAACTTATCAAAGGATTAGGCACCCTTTGTGACGTTCGTAAAATCATGGTTCTTGTTTCCGCACATCAGCGGGTCTGGGATTTAATATACCTTAGGTTCTTGGTTCGTGAGGCTCGGGTCAGGATTCTATCGCCTACAACCTGAATTTGGACTTTATCAACCCTTTGCTCGAACATGTAAATGACCAACTTTATCAACCCTTTCAAATCTCAAACTTGGTCCTTCTCTCTCTCCAACAATCATCAAAATCTTGATAAATTGTGGCGCATCCCAGATCATATCATTCAGGTTCGTGGCTTGGCTCGTTGACACCCCTGCATCTTATCAAATTTCCTTAACCCGAATTTTACATCCATCGTTTTATACAACTCTTCGATAACCTAAATCTAATTGAAGCTATCGTTCTCCCTTCGACACTGTAATTTTGCTTTTTCTCGTGTATTTGGCTGTCTCAAGGACCAAATTCATGTTCCTCTGTATCAAAAGGTACGTATTTCATCTAAAATCATTGATAAATTTAAAAACGAGATGATCTAGAGTTGATCTTTGTGTTAAAAAATTTGTTTGTTACTGAATGAGATTAAAAACTAGATGGTCTGGGTTTTGCTTGTTTAGGTTTATTTATTTGCCAAAAACATTTACAATCGTTTAGCAAAGAGTATTTTCTGTAAAGCAAGTGTTTTATGATTTGTCTAAAGGATAAAATGCAAATAGAGAATGATTAGAGTTTTACAACGATTTTTTCCTTTGAATTTACCATAATTTCAGAACCATTTGCATCAACTCTCTAAAGAATATATATCATTGTCCATAATCCCCATAACTCCAAGATCTTGGCTCTGTCCTTGGGAATAACTAAAACTAATTGTGTCTTTCACCTTGCAGGAATTACATAATCCCTAAATATTTTCATAAAAAACAACCACAAGGTATTTTCATTAGGCTTGGGAATGCGTTCTCTTTCTATAATTCCTATTATATTGTTTTGATATGAGATTATGTATGCCTTTCGTCATATGTGCCTAAAACTTATTTTGTTATTTCCTTATGTCTAGCAAATATGAATCCTTTTTTATTATTTCATTTGTTTTCTTATTTTTCTTTCATAGGTTAATAAATGACAATCAATAAGAGTTGGACATTGCAGACTAGTAGGTTGTCACGTGAATATAGAAATGGTGTTATGTCTTTCATAGAAAAAGCTCGAAATTTTTTTGAACCGAGAAGGAAAGACACGATGTAAATGTTGCTCGTGTAAAATGTAAATGGTATATTGCTAGGTTTAGAAACAATTAAAAGCCATCTAACAGTCTATGGGTTTCAAAGCAGTTATTGTAAATGGGTATTTCATGGAAAAAGGTATCCTGCGACCACTTCACTACAACTCCTGGTGTCAAAGAGGAGAGAAGTGATGATGTATTAGTTGATCCAATGTTGAATGTAATACAAGACTTCGCTTGTTCAAGATCCAATCAAGTAGAGCCTAATGATGAAGGATCACACCATGTTGTTTTTGATTATCTAAGACTCAACTTTTCACTACAAAAAAATTGCATCTAGTGACCAAACTTGTTGGTCGCTAAATGTTGTTTCGTCGTTGATGGATGTCGTTTGCAACCAAATATTTGTGGTCAATTAATGGTCGCAAAATCATCGTTGGTATATCTCTTCTGCGACCACTATAGTTGGTCGCTACACGTGTAACCTCCAACAACCACAATTGGTTGCTACATGGTTTGATTTTTGGTAGCTGATAAAGGGAAAGATTTGTTGTTTTACTGTCGTCGAATGTTTGTAGCTACCAATATGGGTGGTCAGTAAACAGATTAGGACAAAATATTTTCACACTAATAACAACCAATAATTGGTTGGTGAAGATAATAAAATAACAACCAACCTATGGTAGGTGAATAGTGCTACCTTTCTTAGACCAATCATTGGTCGGTAAACATTGATAACTTTAGTGACCATTCATTGGTTGTTGAAGGACAATGTAAGTATCAGCAACTAAAATCTTAGTTGGTGAATGACATTATTTTTTTCCTTATTTTCTAGTGACCATAATTTGGTTGTAGAAAAAATATTATCAACCAATATGTGGTTGCTTTATGTATGTATCAATGCTTTTATAATTAATATTTTTTGATCCTGCTAAAAATTTGTCCAATATTTCAATTTTGAAAATTTAACAAAAAAAAATGTTGCTGTAGAAGAAAATTATACTACACGGATAACAAGTACTAATAAAATTGTCTAATTTATTTAGTGATTATTTATCTATGTCACATATTTTATTTTACAACACATAAAATTATTACGCAAAATTATAGCATTTACTTGATTTTTTTTTCACTCTACAATAGCCAACCATATATATGCAAATTAATAAAAAGAATAAATTACAATTTTCCCAAGTATGAAGCTAGATAGCTAAATGTTAGATACATAAACATGGTCTCAGTATGTTTATTTTGCTAGAAAAATGCCAAAATCGTTTTAAAAAAAGTGGGAATTTATTGTGCCAAATGTTTTAGCAACCATGGTATCAGCAGTTGCAGAAGATTAGGTTCAAGGACCATTTCGTGGTTGCTGGTGTGGAGTGGTATACTGCAACCATCACTATTGGTCGCTAGAAAATACCAAAATCAATTGAAAAAAGCGGGAAATTATTGCGCCAAATGTTTTGGTGACCACGACATCGGTGGTTATAGAAGATTAGGTTCAGTGACCATTCAATGGTGAGTGAAGTGATATACTGCAACCATCACTATTGGTTGCTAGAAAATGGCAAAATCTTTTATAAAAGGAGGGAATTTATTGCGCCAAATGTTTTGGCGACCACGATATTGATGGTTGCAAAATATGAGGTTCAGAGACCATTCAGTGGTCGCTGGAGTGGAGTGGAGTGGCAAATTGCTACCATCACTATTGGTCGCTAGAAAATGCCATAATCATTTACGAAATGTGGGAATTTATTGCACCAAATGTTTTGGCGACCACGACATCAATTGTTGTAGAAGATTAGATTCAGGGACCATTCTTTGGTCGCTAGAGCTGTTTTCATACGTGGGAATTTTTTTTGCTCTTTTTCCGCACTACCTTTACTAACCAATCAAATGTATGGTCCTTAATTCTCTGAATCAGCTAGAACATCACAAAATTAGTCCAATGGTCTAAATGATGTGTCTTCATCCAATGGTCTAAATGATGATAATTAATGTGTTTTTTACTTTATTTTTAGTGATGTAGTAGTAGTTATATATATTTTTATTTAATCGAGGCAGTAGCCTCTAACTCTACACCTACTTGCTTTTTATATTGAGAACACCAATGATTGAACCGTGTGTATTTTTTGTTTTAGTCATGATATTTGGTATAACTAACATTTAGTTGTAGTTGATGTTGGGATATTTTAATTGATTGAAGGTCCAAGAAAATTTCAGTTCTTGTTAAAATGACTACTTCTTTCATTGTTGAAATGAAAGACAACTAAAATTTGGTTGCTTTCATTGCATTTTAACAACAAAAATAGTTATTAAATAACCAAACAATTGGTTGTTGAAAAAAGAAACGGTTGTCAATACAAACATTTTTACAACCAATTATTTAGTTGTTAAATTAATTCATTTAATGACCAAATTTATTTTTAGTCATTGAATAAATTTGCCAACATCTCTTTGCCAACCAACTAACAACCAACTGGTTTTGGTCGTTGAATGTGACCAACAACTAATAATGTATATTCTACGACCATTTATATGGTTGTTGAAAATAGTATTTCCTTACTGTCCTAGAGATGTAGCTACATGTTATTGCTTGATTGGTGGGTTGAGAGGTTTGTTAGTGGAACTGGGATTTAGTCATAATTACGGTGGCCTAAACTGATCTCATAGGTATCATGTATCCGAGCTGATCTCATAGGTATCCAGTACTCGAGCTGGCCTCACAGGCATCCTATATCTGACATTCACGTTTATAGAGTAAGAGGTGAAAATAACTGTTTAGACGAGGTCATAGTTCAAATGTCAACAAGTTTCAAACCCTGAAGATATTTTGACAAATATGTATCAATTTACAGTAGATCTCTATAATTTCTAAATCTATATAGAATATACTGCTATGAAAATATTCGCAGTAGAAAACTGTTATGATATGAAAGTTTAGATCGCTAATTAGTGCACGAAGGTCACACGAGTTTAGGATAGCATTTTCGCATATCTTAGGTTAGTCTTCTAACTATATTCTCTTATTTTAAATTATCGTTATGTCAACTTTTGATTTATATTCATATAACATTTTGTTACATAAATCATTATTTCTAACATTCTAAAGTCTTGTGTAATAATATCAGTTTCTTGTAGTTGATTATATTCTAATTTTGTTGCTCATTCTTCTACACTTCAATTTCATCGTTGAATTTTCATAAGAATCATTTTGTGTTGACAAGCTCGGTTCTAGTATATGAACAAATTGAACTTCATTGCCATAGTCGAATCCTTAATGCTCTATCACTAGTGCTAAAGAGGTTTTGAATACTTAAAGTCGAGTGCTTGATAGTTATAAGAAACTTCACGAATTTTTGTTTATGGGAATTATTTATGCTTTGATGAATATTCCCTTGTTCACAAGATATTATAAGAAATGATTTTCTATTTATATTTTCTCATGAAATGTGACAGATATGGCCAATATTAAGAGATGGCATATAGATCAAAGTTTCAAGGAACTAGAAAACACTTATATGGACCCTAATGATAAAGTGGTAAATCACCTCGATGAGATAGAGATCTGGTTTAATTACCTCAAGAGGGTCGGGAAAGAGACACCAAACTTCGAGAAGATAGATATCCTTATGAGATCTTTAGGTCGAGTTCCCTATTGGTATGAGGTAGCTTCTGATATAACCGAGGGTAAGAATATAACCTATGACAAAGCCTCTTTATTACTTAGGAAGAGATGGTTGGACGAACGAGGAGCGGCTAAAGGAAAATCAGCAGCTTCATCTAGCTCTAAAGTCAAATAGACTTCACCCAGCTCTGGAAAGGAAGAGATAGAAGATTAGAAATTCATCACTTTTTTTTTTTCATTTTTTAACGGGGTAGTAACTAAGAATAAGTGATGTGTTAATATATTTCAAAAGACTTGTTATCTATTTATATAGTTTGAGACGACTCAGAAAGCACGGAATCATATATGATCGACTTTGTAGGTCAACTTGGGTAATATGTATTTACCATTAACAAAAGTAGTTTTTCCAGTAGTTCAAACTATATGAATGTTTTACCTGTAGACCTTCCTGGTACCTCGCCTTGACAAACAAGTGAAGTTCTTCATTGATTTTACACCATGTTTTTCGCCATTTTTGAAGGTTCCATTTTGAATTGTGTTGGAAAATTTCAACATGGGGCCATACATGTAATATATTAAAATGTGTAGTGCTATTATTTAAAGAATATTAGTTATTAAAGTGATCCATTAAAGCTGTATTTTGACTAATGAGTATTAGATTTCATGGAAATATAGTATAAAGACCGGAAGTTTATTTTAAATTGATAATGAGTCGATTTGAAATAAATGAAAGATAATGAGTATTCATTATCTCATTATTATATGGGGTCGTAGTCCCCAATTTGATGGTGTTCTTGAGATTATCTATATCCTCATCAACGGAGAGCGAAATTGAAGAGATGGCCACCAATGAATTGGATGATCGCAACTCATTCAGGCAAAGAATCGGACAATTATGGATATAGGTATGTTTGTATTTTATTGTTTTCTCGAACTTCAATATGGAGTAGGAAAATTTGGGTTCATATGAGAAAATAATTTGTTTAAAGCATATGGATATAATTGATAATCTATTTTCTATTTTCTATCTGGTGGTATCAGAGCCACTTCATTGTTGAATTCTTGAGAAATTGAGATTTTAATAATTCTGAATTATGGGTTATTGGATTTGCTATCAAATTATTATATGAAATGTTGTATTATAATCATGTTTTTCTTCCAAAAGAATTTGGGTTTAACCTCAAGTGTTTTTTTAAGATCTGTTAAATTATTTTTTGGGGCGACGCCGGTGACTGAAATCGGCGTCGCAGCTGCTTGTTGCAGGCAGGCAGCACTCACCGCTGCTGGCAGCAGCAGCGAGTGGTGCTGTTGATTTGGGGGCAAGGACAACGAGCCTGCCTCCAGCTTCCTCTACAGAGAAAAAAAAAATTGGGTTAATTTTTGGAGGCAGGGGCATGTGGTATAAATTTGATGAATTCAGGTCCTTGGTTGCAATTTAATATTATGGTTAAAATTTTAAGTTTCAACCTCTAAAGTTTAAAGTCCATTCAAGTTGGACCTCAAGGTTATGCGTTTTAATAACTCAACATCTGAAATTTAAAGTTTTGGTTATTTAGCCCCTAAAGTTAAAATTCATCCTATTAGGCCTTTTAAAGTTCTAAGTTTAATGATTCGGTCCCTAAATATTGAAAATTAATTAATTTTTGGCCATTAAAGTTTTGAATTTTACAATTAAAACCCTCAATGTTTCTGATTTTGCTCTATTTGGTCCCTAAAGTTTTGAGTAATTAGTTTTTGAGTCCCTAAAGTTTTCAATAATTAATTATTCACCCCTAAAGTGTTGAATTGATTAATTTTGACCCATAAAGTTTCGAATTATTAACCCTTAGGCCCCTAAAGTTTCAAGATAAATAAAATATGCAAACTTGGTGTTTTGCTTTCCAAATTTTTGTATAAAGACTCATTTGGGAATAGAATATTCGAAAGTGACTTAATTGAAGCAACATGTTGTCAAAACAACATCTTTTGTGGAAATTAATTAATTTAGAATATTAGAAGGAATTTGTGTGTCTGTTTGTTCGTGCAGATATTAGCCAGCTCAAAAGAAGGTTAATATTTGGCTGAATTGCATTCATGCTTGTGGTGGTAAACGTGTCACAAAGATGAGTTTATTATTTGACATAAGTTATTGTCAATATTTGATCACCACACCAAGAGTACCACTTACAATTAATATTAATGTCCAAAGACTTGATATTAATGATGTGCTATGTATCTTGAGATGAGACTTACCATTATTTGAATTAATTAGTTGTTTAATACCAATTCCAATGTGAACGTGTTAATTGGGAATAAGTTCTCTATTCAGTTAATGAATCATATTGTGCAATATCTGCCAACATCAACTATATTCTCGTGCTAAATGAAACTAACTTCAAGGATTGAAAATAGAGCATATTAATTGTTCTTGGCTGCAAAGATCTAGATCTTTCGCTCCGGATTGAGCAACTCTCTCCTCTTACAGAAGAAAGTTCATATGATAAAAAGGGGAACTCTGAGAAGTGATATCACTCAAATTGCATGAGTCAATAATCATTGAGAGCGGCATTTCGGAAGCCTCTGGAGGCACAATGTCTGAAGAAGTAACTAATGCCAATGATTTTTTTGCCGAAATTGAGAAACGTTTTGCGAAAAAATGATAAGGTTGAAACAAGTACGCTTTTGCAAAGCTTGATTTCTATAAAGTATAAAGGCAATATGAACATAAGGGAGTATATCATGGAGATGTCTCATATTACTTCTAAACTTAAGGGACCAAAGATCAAAGATCAAGCTGTTTGATGACTTGCTCTTACATTTGGTATTGATCTCCCTTCTTGCACAATTCGATTAATTAAGGCAGTTACAACTGTCAAAAGGGGAAAGTTGACTTTTAATGAGCTCATTTCCATATTGTGTGCAAGACAAAGAAAGGCTAAAGCAAGATAAAACTGACATTACCCAATTAGCAAGTACTTCTAAGGATAAATAATAAAGAATAACAAAGTTGCATTCGTTTCGGTTTAAAATAAATAGCAAAAACTTGAAAATGATAAATTTAACTGTAACATTTGTGAAAATCTGGGATATATAAAAAGAGACTATACTAAATCCACACTTGGCATGTAAAGAATAGTACACTTCTCATTTCGATTTGTTTTGAGGTAAATTTAATGTCAATACCTAGACACATTTGGTGAAATAATTTCGGTACCATTATTCAAATAAGTTTGTTTATACAGGGTTGTCTGAACTGTCAAAATCAATTGATGCTGAAAGATTCATCTATGTGGGGCGATGACAAATCAGTTAAGGTTGAGACTATAGGGACTTTGGGTTATCACTAAAGACTGATTATTATTTGGATTTGAAAAAGACATTTGGGGTACCGTCTTTTGGATGGAATTTAATTTCTATTTATACATTGGACAAATTTGATGGTGTTCTTGAGATTTCCTGCATCCCCATCAACAGATAGCGAAATTGAAGAGAAGACAACTAATCAAATTGGAAGATCGTAACTCATTTAAACAAAGAATCAGACATTTATGAATATAGGTACGTTTGTATTTTATTGTTTTCTCAGATTTCAACATGGAGTGGAAAAATTAGGGTTCATATGAGAAAAGGATTTGTTTAAAGCATATGGATTTAATTGATAATCCCTTATCTATTTTCTATCAAATTCCACAAGTTAAAGGAGAAAATGCAGGAGCTTCTTGATTAGGGTTTCTTGAGACTGAGTGCATCACCATATGGTGTGTCGATAATTTTGGGAAAATAAAAGATGGGTTGATAAGAACTACTATGCATCGACCGCTAAGAATTGAACAAGCTTACTATCAAGGACAAATATTCGCTCCCGAGAATAGTAGACTTGTTTAATCAACTGGAATGTGTATGTTTTAAGATCGACTCGAGGTCATGTACCATCAACTGGAAATCAAATTAGTCAATAGCCCTAAAACAATGGTTTGGACATAGTGTGAGCATTATGAATTCTCAGTCAAACTTTTTGCTGGAATTTTTTTTAACCAAATTGAGTAAATCTTATAGTTTGTGGAGTTAAAAGTAATTAAAAAATGTGCGTTCTAGTAAGTGTTTAAATATAAGTAGAGTTTGATCAAATTATAAGCAATTATAATTTTTTATAGAAATTTCCGTCAGCCCGAACATAGTGGTTTCTACCCTGAATCAAGATCCAATTTGAATTTGAATCTTTACATGTTTTAGCATCAATAAATAGTTGGCCTCGTTCAAATATACAAATATAATACACGACTATGATGCCAAATTTCTAATGAATTCGCTCCAAAATCATTATAAGATCAATTTGTCACTTATTCAACTATTGAAGTATTTGGCATTACACATGCATCAAACACATTCCATCGCGTATAACGTGCCATGCATGTTGAACGCTGACTAGTTTATTTGAAAAGTGCAAAACATAAATCCAACTAATTAACTAGATGGGGCATCAAAATACATATGGACAAAAATTGAGGACTAAAAGTGAATAAAGAAAATTATCATCTAACTCGAGAAACATATTGACAAACGTACAAATTGGAAAATTTCCACCCCTTTCCGAAACTATTACTCCAATAATAAGGTAGTCCCTAGTGTTTTAAAAATGAGTAAGTTGTTAATTTCAAATCTTAGCCCTTATTTGGTAGGGTTAAAAATCAAATTTTTTAAGTATGATTGAAAAATTGTGAGTCCCCGTAAAATGTATGATTTAAATTAATTGTTGATTTTGACTTAAATTTTAATTAACTATTTAAACTACAACAAGCAATGGACTAATTTATCTTTATAAAATTGGAAATGCAAATACCACACGACAATGCAACCAAGATTTAAATGATTTTTGTTTTCGTTAGAGACATGTTGAACATGTGCAAATGAAAAATTCACCCGTTTTTCATATCTGTTACAATTTCTACACTAACAAAAATACAACAAATACAAAATTCGTGCAATACACGTTAACACGGCTAGTGTATAAGAAATATGGCCCGTTTATCCAATAAATTTTGAATTATTTTAATGGTACATCACCACTTACACAATGGTGTTCATAATGGACACCCGACGCCCTCCTATTGGTGGGGTGCCAGGGCCCACCCTTGTGTAAGTGGTGATGTACCACTAGTACTACCCATAAATTTTTGACAATCCCATGACTTCCTCCTATACCAAAAATCATACTTTGAAAACAATTTTTCTACTTTGCCATTTTCCCAATCCAAAAAAATCATATATGGACAAAAATCAAATAAGGACAAAATGACGAAAATGTAAATTGGTGTAAATTTAAGCCCCTGTTTGAAACCTATTTTTAGGTTAATAGAAATTTTGGAATAGTGATTGATGTGAGAATGTGTGGTAGAAAAGTGATGAAAAGTTTTTGATTTGTGTGTAATATTATTTTATTTGGAGAATGTGTGGTTGAAATGAAGAATGAGAATGAGAAATAAAAATAAAAATTAAAGGGTGTCAAACGGGGGTTGAATGTAATGGAGTCACGTGTAGGTGGTCCTACATTGATTTGAAGGCTTAGCGTGAGAATCGTTTGAAACACGTGGCATGATCTTAGCAACCAGTCCAGAACCTTCCCACCAATATCATCCAATCCAATCCGTCCGATCATTCTCCTAAACCTATTTTCTCACTCAACCCCGCGAATTCCACGCCACCAATCTCACCGTCAAATATCTTCTTGCCAATCAATCTCAACCGTTGGATCCCTTGTCACCCTCAATAAATACACGTTTTCTGTTTCATTTCATCCAATTTCAGCTCCGGATTTTTCTCAGATCTGTTCTACGTTACTTTTCTTAATCTGTATCTGTTTTCGGAATCCTGTAGATCGTGAAACGATCTATAATTCGATTATGGATTTGAATATGTTCGTAGAGCTTTTTGGTAAATGGAGATTTTTCATACATGGCTTCAGATGTATGAATTCAGATTGGATTTGGTGAAGGTTTAACGGATCGATAAAGGTAATTTCAAGTCATAATTGTTTGATTTCTGGATTATGGCATGTTTGGGTCAGCTTATTTCTGCGAACGAAGCAGAGAAAACTTGCTTCTTTCTTGCCTTTTTTTTTACAGTAAATTAAAGCGAGTCTTTTTGCTTCTTCTTAGAGATCATTTAAGCCAATTATGTTGAGACTTTCATTTTGTTTCTTGACTTATTGATTATTCGTAATATTTATTGTGTTATAATGGTGCTTTCGTTGTATTTTATTTCATCAAATCACGTTTATATTTTTTTTCTGCTCTATTGTTTCTCCTCTGTGTAATCATTTATGATTCGCGTAGTCCATGATTTGCAGGTTCGTGCCGGGAATCGTTGGATAATATCATTTTTTATAATGGGATCCTGCACTGGTTCTTTTCAGCTGGAAATTATTTTTCTGAATCATCAAGTGACCAAGAATTGCATTCAGCCAAGTTGAGCACCTGCATAAGATTCTAATGATATCATATATGGTATGTTTGATTTATTGTGATGTATTGGGAATGTTTTCTCGAGATGTTGGAAGGTATAATAAATGTGCATAGGATGAGAGGTTACTAAGAGGTTGCAGAGATATGTGTTAAGTGTGGCGTGTGATTGTTATGGTTGTCTTACGGACCTTTGCCATGATGGGTGCGCTCTCATGGCAGGTCAAGAGATCGCAATAAAATTTATTTTTTTTGTTTCGAGGGGAGATGGTACGGGGATTGCCCGACTCTCCCCTCCGTGTGTGGCCTCCTTTTCCTTTTCTGCATTTTTTTTTTCATCTACGTGTCAATTGTTGCAAAACTCCAGTTCCGTGTGGCATTGAAGGAAAGTTTTGGTGTGCTGAACTGGACAACCAATACACAACTTGCCTCTATTCCCTTAAAATTCTTTTCATAAATTGTGTTCAGTTTAGCCTACCAAATCTACTATCTATTGGGCATGGTGCATCTATTGATTCATGCGGGTGAAAATAAAGCAATATATATTCTCGAGAAAGCCAGGACAACAAGTTGCTAAAGGATTCGGCATACTGAAGCATAACTTTCAAAAGAGGTACAAATATCAAGCTCTTCAAATATACAATATTTCAATTCAACCACGTGCTACATGAGCGATCATAATTACTTTATCCACATTCATCTACCATCATGTGATAAATATTATTCACATATCATAGCTAGATCTAGCATGTTTACCACTACAACATAGTATAATCTTCATCCATGTATACAAGTTCTTGATTCAACCATTTATTTCCTCTAATTTGTGGACAAATCTGGTCAACACCATTTACATTTAATCTTTATGTCTTGATGTAACCAACCAACTTGTTAAAAGTAGTCATCCAAGTCCATACAAGTGGATAATAGTTTTGGCCTGCAGTGGGCAGAAGAAGAAATGAACGTTCGCTCCTGTCTACTTTATTTTCTCACCCACTCCTTTTGATTAATCAACTTTTAAGTTCAGATTATTATGTTTTTATACAGATGTGGATTGAGGGAATAAACTAACCGCATTTTTGGTGAGGATTAAAAATAAGATTCTTAATATATTTTGATTTGATAAAATTGATAAAATGCGTGGTTGAAAAATTGTGCCTTCAACGGGGATGTAAAATAAATTGTTGACAATTATTTAGATTACCAATATATTCATTGTGCCTTCACTGTTTTGTACACATTAAAATTTTCATTTTCATTAACTTTTCCTTATTTTTAACCATATATTCTTCGTCAATCTATTGTTTCAGAATACCTTCTTTCAAAATAATAAAATTTAGAGTATGTGTTAAATTAAGGATTACCAATCTTGAGCTTTAAAGTATTCCAACTGTTGGTATAAGTTTCTCTGTTTCTAACATCTTTGTCAGGAGAATTATCCATAGTTATGTATTGGATATTTTCGTATATTGTGAGATTTTAGCCTTAACAACTCAAATTAGTTAATTATAATCAACATCTCAAGCTAGCTTCTAATAGCATGTAAAATTATCAAACTACCACGTGACTAAAATAAAGAACTTTTCACAAGCTGTTTCTAAAATGATAAATTCGAAGATGTGAAAGTTATCAATTCTGTTTGGGCTCTAACATTCAATTTTTTAAGGAGAAGCTAGCATCGATTGTTCTATTTTTTTAATCTTATTGCAGTCTCTGTTTAATATCCATTTAACAGTGATCTTAATTTGCTGTCCATCTTGTAATTTCTCTCTTGAAGCAGAGATTAATAAATTTTATATTGTTTTATTGTGAACTCTTTTGTGATATTTGGCCTCCAAATGCTGTAAATGTGATGAAACTTGTAATGCTGGGAGGCCATCTTGTCTGAACTAGTAGAAGCAAGCTTTAGATGTTCTAGTCTTGTAGATAGTTTCCTTTGCTTGGTGACTGAGCTAGAGTCGTGGGACCTCCAAGGCTACATGATGGTTACCTGGTTACTGCTGCTTCTGGTTGCTGATAATGAACAAGTCTCCTGAAAGTAATTAGGCTTGCTGCTTCTGGTGGTTGTTCCTGCCATTGCTTGCCTCTACCACTGGATTTGTTGTCGCTGCTGCTGCTATTAAGATTTGCTGCTTCTATCTTCGACAATTTCTGCTGCAGGATGTTGATATGACCATGGAGTTGCTGCTACTATGTATACAACCTGCTCCCTTTTGCTGTCACCTCTTTAAATTTCAGAATAATTTTGATGGTTACTGGTTGCTGATAACGAGTCTTCTGAAAGTGATTAGGCTTTTGCTGGTTCCAATTGTTGCCTCTGAGATACAACCATATGTGGATGCTGCTGCTAGAGGATTAGCTGCTTCTCCCTTCAGCAATTTGTGCTGTGAGATGTTGATACAATGACCAGAGTTGCTGCTTGTGTGTGTATATAACCTGCTTCCTCGTTCTTACTCGTTTATGATGTTGTGCCAATATTATATACTTGCTGCATGTCTGATTTACACTAAACTTTGTCTGATTACACTTCAGAGTAATTTCTCAGGACTAGTTCAGTGCACTTTACTGTATTGGATGCAAGAAATGCCTTACATTCTAGCTTCCGGTTTGATCTCGACTCTATTTTGAGTTTCAGCTTTGACTTCCAGGTTGATTTGATGGTAATTTATACTGATGTTGAACATGTATATTCTGCCTAGCTGTTGAGATTTGCATCAAGAATTACTTGTTATTTCTGACTGTTTTTAAGTAAAATTAATTACAATTGAAATTGTCATTTATGATCTGAACTCCCAATATTATCCATTTTCTCTTGATCAAGTTACTGTACTACTTGATTTTGAGTTGAGCAAGAAAATTTATCTGCTATATATCAGTTTGTTTTTGAAATATGATTCTCTTACGTACCATAGAGGAGTGGATATGATTTTGTGAATGGTTTTTGATTGTTAGGAATCATCACTTTGGGATTTAACATTCAAATTTATAATTTTTTCATCATTTTCGTAACACATTTTAAAAAAAAATATTATTCAAATTTATTTTTAAGTTTTGCAGCGTACATATTAAAATTTTCATTATCAATCTTATATTTATTTTCAAACACATATTTTTTATCGCATCAATAATTTTTTTTTTTTTTCAGTCGTATATTTTCCATCAATAATTTGACCCGTCATTTTTTTCATTTTCATTCTTATTCTTCTATTCATTTTTAACGACATATTCTTCAATAAAATAATATTTTTCATTACATTAATAATTTTTCCTTCTTTTTCAATCATACATTTCTTATCACATTATTTCAAAAAAATGCACTCTCTTAATATGTATCAAACACACTCTATATCATAATATATTTGAGTTACTGGTTATTTTCCTCCCCTAGTTGTACTTGACCTATGTGATAAATGGTCTGTAAATTTACTTTTTAAACTGATGAGTTCTGTTACTTTTTAGAGTGCTGATGTCTTTTTGATCTTTTCTTTCTAATTTTGAGTTAAAAAATCATTATATTTGAAAATAGATGACTATAGTTATTTTAAAATTGCATGTGCTTGGCAGTGCCATGTTTCAATGGCAAGAAAAGGATTAGATCAATTTTTAGCCCTATAAATTAAGTACTTGTTTGACTATAATTATTTTAAAATTCTTTATTTTTTACTTATTATTTTTAATCATATATTTAAATAATAAAATGTTTTATGTATACATTCTTTATAAAGTCATTATTTTAAATTTTATTTTTTCGAAATAGCTCTTGGCACATTATTTTTTTTTTAATTTTTTTTTTCTACTAATTTTCTATCACAATTTTTAATAAAATAATTTTTATCACATTAATAAATATTTTTCTTTTTTTTCATTTTCAATTACACATTCTCCATCTCATCAACAATGAAAATACATTTTCACTCTTTAAATGTGCACCAAATAAGGGTGAAAAAGAAAGAAAAATTATTGATGTGGTGAAAAATATTATTTTACTAAAGAATGTGTAGTTGAAAATGTAGAAGATTGAGAAATTTAAAGTGGAATTGTCAAAAATGAGCTAAAATTTAAATCTTAATCTAAAGTTTATGTCAATAATAATTTATTTTAACTATATATTTCATGGAAGTAATGAATTTTTGACATCACATTTCATCAATTTTTATTAAAATTTAGTGAGATTGAATTTAATCCTCTCCAAATTGGGCCTTATCGAAAGATTAGTTTAATTCCATATTCCCTTGCATGATATTTGGATTGCCATCAAATTAAGTCGAAATATTGCAATAATTTGTTTCTTTACTTTATGAAGAATTGCTAATGTAAATACATTATTTGTGGGCGTATTCTGATGGATCCATAAGCTCTAAATGGAAGAGCGCTCATTGGCTTCGGGGCTTATGAGAGGATGGTGGTTCAAATCCGCCTGGATCTCTTTAATTTCGCAATTTCGAAGCACTTTATTTTGACCTACTTGAGATTTTTGCTGTTCGACACGTTCTTAATTTTTTTTTTATCTCAATTTATTTCCTTTTTTCAATTATAGAGTAAAACGAAGAAAAAAATAATAAATCTTAAAAACTTTTTAATGTAGATTTTAATAAATTTTGAAATTTTGGGGGCCAGTTGCCAACCCTCTATTCCTTGAGTAGTGCTACTCATCAAGAGAAGGGGTGTCCCTAATGAAAAATAGGCTTATGTGGACAGCACTTTTTGGACAATAAAATAGGGATGTCAAAAAAGCTCGTCGGCTCGGGCTCGCTCGGGCCGAGCCAACTTTTGGGCATCGGCTAGAGTCGGGCCGGCCTGTGTAAGGAGAAAAAAAAATTAAAAAAAATATATAAAATTGCTGCCTGCACAGATAGCTATAAATAGCTGCCTGTGCAGGCAGCTGCCAGCAGCTGTAGCTGGCAGCTATAGTGCACAGGCAGCAAATTGCTGCTTGTGACGTGCACGCAGGCAGCAAATTGCTGCCTGCGTGCACGTTAATAAATTATTATTTTTAAATAAAATAAAAAATAAAAAATCAAGTCGAAGCTCAAAATTATATGGTCGATGTTCAGTATATCTTAATTACTTATATTTTAAAGACTAATAGTGGAGAGATTTTTCAGTATACCAACTTCAATAAATATAATTAGGGACGGCTTTTATCAATACAATATCACCACATTAAGAAATTAATCTGAAAATTGGATAATGAAAATATAAAACCAATGTAAAACCCTAAACAGCCAAAAAAAATAGCATTAAAAGTTAAATAAATGGTAAATAACTCGAAAAGTAATTAACACACCTCATAGAAACCAATAAAGATTAGTATACCATTAAATGAAAATGAAAATCGCAAAATTTACGATAGTCAAGATAATATTCAAAAAAAAAAAAAAAAAAGGCTCGGCTGGGCTCGGGCTTGGCTCGGCCCGTTACGGCTCGGGCCAAAAGCTCAGGCCGAGCCTCATTTTTTTTGGCCGGGCTCAGCTCGGGCCCAAAAAAGCTCGGGCTCGGTACGAGCTTTTTTTTTTTGCTCGGGCTCGGCTCGGCTCGTTGCCACCCCTACAATGAAAAGACTTAAATATCATTCATTTATTCTCTTAATTTAAATCAAGGTTTTTCTATATCTAATATATGATAATTTTGGTTTATTTCTCCTAATAAATGGAAGTCAATTATACTCGTATTTATCTATATATCTTTTATCAACACATTTAATATTTTAATTTTATTTTCTAATTTATTAATTTCTTTATTAAGTTTAACTATATTTTCTTTTATAGGTACAAATATATTTCTATTATTTTTCAGAAAATAATCAAGTACAATATAAAATGATTTATTTTCTTCTCTTTTTCTTTCACAGTCAATTTCTTATCTTCGAATAAAAATAACTAAAACTTCATAAATAGCAGGAGTGCAAATATTAATACAAGTAATTAACATAAATACGAAAGATTTTACATTATTGAAGCAGAAGGTAAATGCAAATTAATATCAACGAGATTTTCCTCGAACTTGTTCCCATATGTTAATATACTCAGATATAAGTGATCGGTGTTGATTGAGTTTAAGAAAGTGGGTTATGGTCCAACACGACTTCCACTTTCTCTCTGAATATTTTGCATATTTCACAATGGATTACACAGAATCACAGTTTTCCTTTCAACTCTTAGTTAAAACATCACCTTGAATAGTAACAGAGTTCTCAAAGCTTTCTTTAACAACGCTTAAAACGCCTACACACGGCAATGAGATACTTGTACTAACCCTCAAGGTTTTTACCGTTGGAGTATAAGTAAAATAAGAGCTTTTGAGAATATAATAGGGATAAAAAGACCGTGTGTTCAAACAACTTTGATTTTATAAACACATCGTACTAATATCTCTTACATAAGAGTATACATGCATACTTTGGCTACACTGTTGACATATGGTTGATCATGACCTTAATGTTTTGATTATAACAAACAAGTCCATCTTGTTTACTAACAAATTGAATTGAGTGTTTAAGCTTTCAAAGTTATAAATATTATTATTCACACTCAAATGAAGTACAAGTGAAGGTTAAACAAGCATTCATGACAAATCATTCGAGATACAAGTCAAAGAGAAGCTCGAAGAGATCAAGAACATTGAAGATAGAGTTATTTATCGAACCTCATTTATATATATAAAGGTAGAACTCGTCAATGTTTAGCAAGTGCATAAAGCTCAAGTATTTCTCATAAATTCATCACTTGCATAAATTATTTTGACATGAGAATGATCTTGGAAAAATGAACATTTGTAATATATCAAAAACCTTGAAAAATCATTTCCAAACGTCCCTCAAAAGATCACACTTCAACTTTCAATCAAAAAGTTATACTCTGGTTTTCAATCTCATATTGAGATAGATTTTTGACATGGAAGATGATTTCTGAATCAAAGTTGTAGCCCTTTGGGTTAGCTTTCCAACCCATTTTGAATCACCTTAATCGGATATCAAGAGAAAAAAATATGAGCAAAATACTGAAAGCTGTCCGGATAAGGCGTCCGTTGGTCAGAAATGTTTTCTGTCCATCCGGACGTCCGGATGGATGAACCGGACGTCCGGTTCATCTCAACGGTCACTTTTTTTTACCGTTCTGACAAAAGTAACTCTAACGATAAGTTGGTCATCCGGTTCTGAACCGGACGTCCGGATGGCTCGTCCGGATGGACTGTTTTGGCCAAATTTGAGTGCTATAAATACCAACTCTCTTTGCATTCAATTTGTACAACATTAGAGATATTTTGAGAGAGTTTTTGGTTGAAAATCTATTGAGCTTACATTGATTTATCTTTCAATTCATCTATTACAAGAATTTCTTGATTGATCCAAACTTGGTTTATCTATTTCATCAAGAAATCAACTTTGCAAGAAAACTTTCGAAACTCATCTATTTTCTATCTTGATAAAAGTTTTCTTTGTCAACACTTGTATTGAAGTGTAAATCTCTCCTCATACTTAACTTGTGTTATTTTTTTTAAGAGAGATTATTGGTTGAAAACTTTGATAACAATACAAACTATTTCATCATCCATCTTTTATCAAAGTTTACAACATCAACACTTGAGCTTAATTCATTTGCTATCTATTAAAGTGTTTGCCTCTTTTCTTCTTGTACTCAACCTTGATTTTATCATTCAATAAGAAGAGAAGATTTGTATTGTAAAATTCATTTGAATTGTGGGTCGGTTGTAGTCCCTTAAAGATCAACGTTGTATAAGGTTTGGTGCGCCTTGTTGTAAGTCATCGTGTGGGTCATATCGAGGTCCCGTAAAGCTCGGTATTGTGGGTCGTGTTGAGGTCCCGAAAAGCTCAACGTTGTAAAAGATCGGTACTCCTTGTTGTAAGTTACCATTATAATACAAATTGACATTGCTCGTGACAGAGAGCTTGGTAACAGGGACGTAGATCATTGCATTGGATCGAACCCCATTAAATCGGTTTGTTATCTTTACATTATTGCACTTTACTTTAAATTGCTATTTACATTGTGCAATATCATACTTGAATTAAGATAACATATTTGCATATTTACTTATTGTATTATACTTTGCAATTATATCTTGTGTGTTGAATTGTTTTGAGACTAAGTGTCGAAAAAGTTTTGAAAACCAATTCACCACCCTCTTGGTTAGTTATTCTTGGGCTAACATACACTCTTGGTACTTTCTCTAAAGAGATTAGAACTCCATAGAGATTACCTTATTATAAGCTTCACTCGAAAGAAATAAACCGAAATTGTTTACAAGATTTGGAATACTAGGTAGAAATAAATTTTTGGCTTAGGAATTGCTTGCTTCTTCTGAGAATTAGTCTTCAATTTATAGACTGGAAAAGTTCATCCACTATCCTTCATTATTGATGTTTTTACTATGTAAGATATTTGATATCATACTGTGGCTTAAAGTTCTTTGTCTTAACATGAAAAATAATTGAGTTGGAACCTACAATTTTTCTCTATCAAAGTGACTTTAATAAAGGAGTTCATTACTTTTCCATATATGACTCAAACCATTCATCCGGGAATTCCGTTGGATCAAAAGAAATTGGTGAGTCATCATCTTTAGTGCTACAGAATTCGCACTTATGATTTGGATAACGTTAAATCTATTTGCACAACTCTTTTTTTTTTTTTTTTTGCTTTATGTGATCTACTGGCGTGTCATTAAAAAATATAATCGTACCATGTATCAAGATAGTGCCAATTTTCTTGCTTAGTGGGTGTCACAGCCTTGCTGTAAATCAAATGGTCTTATGACTCATATACCCACATTTTTTTATTTTTCTTCAATAACTTTCTGAATATGCTCAAACTGCTCCATGTATCCTTTGGCTCTACGAAATGTTGTGATTTTATGACATTTTCTGGTGTAGTTTCATGGACTTCACTCTTCTCATGCTGAAGATGCTTGGAAGTAGTGGCGATCCTTATGACATGACTAATTGGAAGCAACATATCTTCTTCATTATTCCATTTGGGACTTGCAGAGAAAAAATTTGATATATATGTTCTTATGTTTAAGAACTTGACAATATCTTTTAATAGTTCGAACCACATCATTCGATAACATATAAATTTCTTTTAAAGATTCATGTGTAAATACAAATTATATTTCTCATTTCATAGAGAGTACGAACCCAATAAACTAAGTTTCTTGGATAAAGATTAACCATATGTTAGAGTTTTCATCAATCCTTCAATACTGGTGAACCAGCAATAACCTATATTGAGCAATACATATGCAAGAATAAAATCGTTTTTAATTTTGATATCCATAACACCAGAGGTGTTACGGGCATTGATAATATTTGAGCAATCAAGCTCTGGTATAGAGATTCTGTCATTTGTAAGTTTTTTCTTATGTAAGAGAGACAAAGTAGTATTCTCCGTTGAGTGAAAGTTTATGAAGCTTTAATGCTTCTTGTTCAATATTGGCGCTAAGGCATTCAGATTTATTGGCACTAGGGCCTTCAGATAATATAGTCTGATTGACTTTCTCAAATATTGGCTGGGCAGCAGCCATTTCCATCAAAGTTATCTTGGATTCTATTTCATCATTTTTATGTTCATCTTGAACTTCAATACTTCTAACACCTTCTTAATTTGCTCAATTCCTAGTTAAAAAATCTGGAATAAATTTTTTTTTTCTTTAATATGAACAATATCAAATTTAGATGGTGCAAATCACATTTGCATTCTAATAAATGGCATTTCAGCTACACTTGTTTCAAGTTTATTTGTTCATAATAGTTTTACCTGAGTATTATTTGTTTTAATAAGAAATTTCTTAGGTAGCAAATAAAGTTCAAATTTTGCTACTCTTTTCTTAACGGCTAAATATTCTTTACAATTAATATCATACATGATCTCGACATCTTTGAATGTGCCTGAAGTATAAGCAACAAAATCTTCTAGGCATTTACACAATGGGTTAAAAAGAAATTCTTTATGATTTTCTTTTCTTTTGAGGATTGCTCCCCGATATAATAAAGATGCATCGGTTTCTAAAATAAAGAAATTATTATCATTTGGAATATTTAATTCAGGTAGATTTTCATATATTCTCTTAATTTTGTTTATCATTTCTATATCTTCTTCCGTCCATTCTCATTCAACTCATTTTTTGAGTTTTTTGGTGAAGTGAACTTTGTATTTTGCACAATTTTTAATAAATTTTTCAGAATAATTTAATAATTCAATAAAGTTTTGCAATTCTTTCTTATCTCTAATTACTTCTGAAAATTCAATAGTCTTTTTTTCCAATATGAGGTTGTTAAAGTATCTTTTCTTCTGTAAAAATATATTCTAAGAATTCAATTTCTGTTTTAGTTATTTATGCTTTTCTTACTGATAGATCTAATCCATATTTTCTTGCAATATAGTTGAACTTCTTAATATATTCAATATATTATTTTAAATTCTTATTATGAATAAGGATATCATCTATATAAACAATGCAGAAGTTCTTTATTGGTTTAATATTCTTATCCATTTTTTTTTTGAAATATTGTTGGTGCATTCATTAATCCAAATGACATAACATTCCATTCGAATTATCGTAATGGATTAGGGGTAGTAAAACTAGTTAAAGGTTTTGATACTTCATCTAGTTTTATTTGTCAATATTCGGATTTACAATCAAATTTAGAATATATTTTACTTCCTTGTATTTGTTTGATTAACAATTCTTTATTGATAGTTTATAAATATTTGGTACAGTTTTAGAGTTTAAATCTCTATAATCAATTACCATTCTAGCTTTTCCTCTTTTAATTTCATTATAGTTTCTAACCATAAATGCTGGACTATTATATGGACTAGTTGATTCTCTTATTACTCCTAATTGTAAGAGTTCTTTAATTTGTATTTCAAGTTCTTTTTTATCTTCTTCGCTATAAGAAAATTATTTTCCTGAAATTTTAACATATGGGTCTTTTAGTTCAATAGTTGTCATAGGTTTATCTTTATCCCATTTAGTTAAAGGGTGTTCATGATAACATTTTTTTAGTTCCAATTTAATACTTTCTAATTCTTCTTCTAAATTTCTAATTCCTAATACTGTGATTTTTTTGTTTTTGATTAATTTCTAACATCCACCATGATAACTTGCAGAACTTTGATATCTAGGTTTATGGTGAATTGGTTGATGTTAGAAATGTCAATGGGCATAAACCCACGAGCTCACGAGTCGAGCCGCGAGCCAACGAGCTTTTTCATTTTTTTTTTTACTTTTTCGCCGAGCTCATGGCCTCGGCTTGTTGAGCTCACGAGTGGCTCGTGGCTCGTGTTTTCACGAGCCGAGCGACCGAGCCGACGAGTCTTTATGGATTCCAAGTAAGTTCATTCCAAGTAATATTGGACTAGTATCCTTTCATTTTCTATAATCTTTATGGATTTAAAATTTAGTTTAAATTGTTCTCCTTCTATGTCTATAAAACTTAGTTATAGATTAACAAATGTCCTAATTTCGGATTTAATTTAATGATAATCTGTAAGAGTTATTTCTTGTGGTAAATTTTCTTCTAGTAAATGATCAATTAAGTCTGCTCTAATATGGCTGATACTAGCTCCTGTATTAACAATGGCTATGATTTCTTCGTAGTTATTTTGACTATTAATATATTCTGTTAAGATAAGGAAATTATCTTCCTCACATTTTCTATGGTCAATATCAATTCTATTTCTAGGCATTGTTGGGTATGTCACCACAAATTTATCAACTATGTGATACAAATTTAATCATGAACTTAAGTTTTCATCTAATAACAACATGACAAATCCAAGTCTTATGGTAAAAATAACTTTTTTATATACAAGATTTCCATAGACAACTCCTGATAGAGTATCCATATGATCATGAAGTATTATGTTATCCATCAAATACATTTGTATAGAAATATCCGTTCCTTATCTAAAGTATCATTTTACCATAATTTGGATTCCTCCAATCACAATATTTTTTAACATTTCTCTAGTGGATCTATTTATTTTTGTTAATTCTCTATTAACTCATTCTTTGGTCATTAGAGGTATAGTAGTGTTGCCTTTAACATTTTCAATATTAATAGGTACTTCATCATATTTATCAATGCATATTGTTTTGTTAAACCAAGGTAGTATTGATCTTACAAAAACATATTTATCTTTTAAAGATATTTGTTTATCTTTTATGGCTCCATATCCTTCTTCATCAAACACGATTGTTTATGAAGTTCCTTCTTCATTAACTAAGTTAGTCTCAATAGTATCTATAATTTTTTGATTCATATAAATCTGTTCAAATTCTGGTTCTTCAATTTCTTCTATATCTAACTCATAGATTGAATCTGTTTTAGATAATTCGTCTAAATCTTCGATTATCTCATAGTCTGAGTCAGATTCTATTTCTTCCATTAACGTAATGGTTTTAACATTTTCTCTTTTATTCCTATCAGGACAATCGGGAGATATATGTCATATTTCATTACATGTAAAATGTTTGCATTCTTTATAGAATTCTTCTTTAGATTTCTTCTGAGATTTCTTATGTTAGTTATATTCATTTTTCCAAAAAAATTTCTTCTTAAAATATTTCTTATGGCTCTTAAATCCTTTGTTTCTCTTCCAAAGTTTAAGATACTTCTTAAATTTCTTCTTATAATATGGTTTCCTAGACGGTTGGTGATAATTAAATTGTGGTACTGCTGCTATTTCTCCATAACTTCATAAGCTTGTTTTCTTATCATGTTTTCTAAATAGGTGTTGGTACATAGATTTTCTACCCTATTCGGATATTTTTCTCTTAGCGAATGAAGTTCTCATTCTTAATGTATCAGCTTTGTGGTTAGGATCTTTCTATTCTATTTTATTCCAATAAATTTGGTAATTTTCAAATAATTTTTGACCACATAGCTAAGATAGTTTAAGAAAATATCTATTTAGTAATTTTACATATTCTTCTGATAGATTCCATTCTTTTATGGATTTAGATGCTTTGATATATATATCTTTTCGAATTTCTTAGTATATTCATTTAATGCACACATATCGTAGATTTTTAATAGTTCCATTTCTCTTTTTGCTTGTAAGGTTTATTGAGTGATCATGTCTATTTTAGTTTCTGGTATAACTTCTCCTAAAAGTAAGTGTTTAAAGAAAATTTTCATTCGTTTTAAAACTTCTTTAAAGTTTTCAATATCTAAACTTTTATTGCTATCAAAAGTAGTGTTAGACTTTCTCTATATTTGATTTTATTTTTAGTTTTTTCAGATGTTCTTCTCCAAATATCTGAAGTAATTTCTCCAAATATCTGAAGTAATTCCTTTAAAGGTGTATATTATAAAGTTATAAGCTTGACTTGTATTCCATTTATGAAAAGCAACAGCTAAATCAGTAGCTTTTGCCAATGAGTCAATAATGTCACTTTTATTATTGTTATTATCAACATATAACCAAATTCCTGTTGTAGGAATTGGTTCGGTAAAAAGTTTAACTAGATTATTATCCCTAAGGTTATGGATTTGGTTGATATAGTCTTAGATCCTTTTATAAAATTATGATTTTCTTGTTCTTCTATTATTCCATGTTCCTTCATCCATTCTAAATTCCAGTCATCAGATTTAACTTGAGTCCAATCTGTAATAATATTAGTTCTATTTGTCTCTCCGACTAACGGTTGAGTTTCAACTTGTTGATTTAAAGGTGAAGTGTTAATTTCAGTAGTTTCTTCTGTGGGTGGTGGATCATTCATATAAATATTCTTAGTTTGAATAGCTAATTGTTCTAAACTTTGTTTATAGGCTTCTAATTCTTCTCCAATAGCTTCATAGAATTTGGTTTCTAATTCTTCTATAACATATGCCGATAAAGGTGGTTCAATTGATATATAAGGATTCTTTTTTAGTTTTGATTCAATTTGTTTATGTAAGATTTTTTGTCATATTTTAATAATGTCATTAACAATTTCTAAACTGGATTCGATATGTTTTATATAAGTTATAACATCTTGATTTATAATATCTGTTTTTCCTAAAGGTTGAGCATAATTATCATATTGTTCTAAAAATTGATTATTATAATATCTTCATCTTCATATTCGGAGAATTCATCTACTAAAATTTGTAATTCTTTATTTTTTATTTCAGCTAATTGTTGGAAACTATTTACTTGTTTTATCTCTTCACTTAAAAATTTATATTTAATACTTAAATCTGTTGCTAATTCTTGTAATTTAATTCCATTAGTATTAGTTAATATATTAATATTTTGTAACTCTTCTAAAATAATTTTCTCTATTCTATTCATTTTATAAGTTCTATAAATTTTCTTCAATTTCGTTACTAGGCTCTAATAGACAATTCACATTAATTTTTTATTCTCTATTTTTGAATCTGGTTTCTCTTCTTCTGGCTAAGTAGAAATTTTCATGTTCCTTTGCTCGTGCTTTCGTCGTCCTTGCTCTAACAAATAGGTGTTAAACCATCTGTACCACTTTCTTTACGGATGAATGATGTGGTAGATGGATGATAGTTCGATTAAATAATTGAAATGAGGAAAGTACTGTAAAATTGTGTCAAATGTAAATTCGGTAAATTATATTGTAAAGAAATATGTACATGTAGCAAGGTCGAACAAATAGATCCAACTTCAATAGTTTTCTCCTAGTTATGCTATTAATCATTATTTGCTTTAAGTATCAGTTCACGTGGCAATTAGGAGTGGGCCAAACTCAAACCAACCCGAGTAAACCGCCCAGCCCGACCCTACCCAATTCGACCGGTTTGGGTCAATTTTTTGCTTTTTTTGGGTTTGTTTCGGGTATTGGGTTGGGTAGTCAAGTCGGGTTATGGGCTAACAACCTAAATTCGATCTAAACCGACCCGACTACATTAAAAACTTTAAAAAAAAAAAAAAAAAAAAAAAGGGAAAACTACGTTAAGTTGAAAAAGAAAACCCTAAAACCCAAATCACATTCACGCTCTCTGCCTCTCACCAATCTCCAGCTTGCCTAAATCTATGTTTGAGCAGTTTAGGAGAGTGGCCATTTTTTACTTCTCTTGTTACTAGGGGTGGGCAAAAACCCGCCCAACCCGATCAACCCGCCCGACCCAACCCAACCCAACCCGATCGGGTTGGGTCGGTTTTTGCAATTTTTTTCTTGGGTTGGGTTGGGTTGGTTTGCAAGGTTAAGTTGGTCGGGTTGGGTCGGGTTGTGGGTTAATCCATCCAACCCGACAAAAACCACCCAACCCGAACCGCTAATTAAAAAACTAAAAAACTTTGCCAAACTAAAATGGAATAAAAGTGAGAGACCCGGTAAAAAAAAAGTGAAAGACAAAAAAAAAAAAACTCTAACATATCTTCCATCATCTCTCTCACGCGGCGGGCGTCGTCTCACCAAATCATCAACATTGGTTGTGATTTTGGATGAGATATTTCTTCTAATACATCTCTCTTTAACGCAATATATTAACGTTGCTTTAAATTTAGTACTTTGGTGATTTTAATGTTTGTTGATAAGTCGCCCCAACTCCCAACCTAACCCGATCAACCCAACCCAACCCGACCGATATTTGGTTGGGTTGGGTTGGATTGGGTTTCAATCTTTACATGGGTTGAGTTGTGTTGAATTTATGCCAAACCGATCATGTTGGGTTGGGTATGGGTTGGGGGAAAAACCGACCCAACCCAACCCACGCCCACCCCTACTTGTTACTGGCATATTGTCCTTCAAAGCACTTGCACCTTATTCCGCTGTTAGTGCAGTTATTTCCCTTATTATCAGGGGCGGACACAGGGGGGTCCTGGGGGCCACGTGCCCCCCTAACTTTTGCGTTTTTTTTTTTTTTTCGTGTTTGGTATCGATTGAAATTTAAATTTTAATCTAAATCAAAGTTTACAATAAATTTTAATAATATATTTCATAGAATCCATAGATATTTTAACTTTTATCAAAATTTACTACAAATTTGATTTTAATTTCCACCAAACAGGGGCAAAATCATAATAAATTGAATTTCGATAACATGCTAATTTTAAAAATTTACCGACGATTGTATGCTAATCAAATCTACAAATTACTTATGTAATCTCCAAGCTTATTTCGATAACTACATTATGGGTATATCGAATAGTCCAAATAGATATCGAAAATAGTTAAAAATATGTTAAACGTAAGTCTTAAAGAAAAACGTCTAATTCGCATTTTTTCAAAAAAAAAAAATCAATTATTTCATTAAAATTTACTATTTTTGCGATACACTTCAATGTAATTTTCATCATTTATTAGGAAACTTTATATGGAACATGACATAAAAATTTTTCGAAATTTTACATCCGAAAAAGTCATATCCCATGTAAATTTTCGGATGCAAAATTATATGGAATAGGATTTTTTTTTTTACGTAAATTTTCGAGTGTAAAATTTATCCCAACTTCTTTACAAGTTCGAGTGTGCCCCCCTAACAAAAATATTCTGCGTCCGCCCCTGCTTATTATAGTCATGAGCGCGACAATGGTGAAAGAAGGTATTGAAGACCGGCAAAGAAAACAATAGGTACTTGATGATTAAACTTGTAGAAGTATATTTTTTGAGGAGTTCTTTAGAGTTGAAATGATTGAATGACATATGGAAATCAAACTACCTTTCTGTTTCAGATTTAATTTGTTACGATTTTTTTTAAGTTTTCAGATTTTGCTTTGAGAAGTGAAGTTGAAAATACCGGCAATTAACATGAATAATCTGATTGATTTGTGGCGTCCAATCACCAAATAAGTAGTTTTGATTAGTTATGTTTTGCATATAAAATACTATAAGCTGTTTCAATTTTTCTATCTGCAATAACAATAATAATCTTTGATTGACGTTTTAAGGTGTTGATAACAGTTTCAATAGTGTTAAGTGCCTTAATTTCTGGCCTATTGTAAGGTGCATGTAAACCTAATTTTTGTTTACAATCTAATAATGTTTGTGCCTTTGTAGTGCAATCATGTGCTGATTTTGAGTTTCAGAAGTTTTAACATGTATGGCTGAAGATATGAAAATTGAACTTTATTGTTCTACCATTTCGTTGGAGTGTTGATTTTTATCCCCACCCTATATTAATAGAAATTATCGATACCTAGCACATCCAACCCGACTCGACCGACACATAATTGGGTTGAGTTGGGTTGTGTTGAGTTTCAACATTTACATATGTTGTGTTGGGTTGAATTTCGAATAAAACGACAATGTTGGGTTCAAAGATGGAGCTAAACCGCCCCCCAACATTGTCCGCAGTACATTATTCCTAATTAATTTGTAATGTATTTTTCAGTTTCGCCCCCTCCAAGATTTTGACTCGCCCCAAAATTTTGAAATTTTTTATTTTTTTTCCGTTAATAAATATTGAGTAAATAATTTGCATTTTAAAATTCAACCATACAAAAATCTTAGATCTAAACAAAAGATCAAATAGTTACTTCAATAAATCAATAGCCCAAATCCAATCCAAAACCTAAGTTCCCAATTCCTAAGCCCAATTAATTAAAACTCAATTCCCAACCTGGTTTATGCATAATGCATGTTTACTTGTTTTTGAATATTTGAATTTAAGAATTAAGTAGTAGAATAGTCAGTAGTGATTAAATCGAATATTGAATTTCAGTACTATTTTGGTACTCAAAATCGTCGTTTTCAATTCTCTTAGTTAAAAAAAAAAAAAAAATTCGGGAGCTCTACCCCCGAAACCCCTAGGAGGGGGGCCCACCCCCCTTCACCCCCCCCCCCCCCCGTATTTTCGCCCCCCTAAAATTTAAAAGCTGGCTACGTCCCTGGTTGGGTTGGGTTGGGTTTGGGTTGTGACAAAAATCAACACAACTCAACCCATGCCCACCCCTATTGGTAACAGCATGATATTAAATCCCTATTTGATTGCCGTTATTTGTTATTTTCAATGTTTTGAATAGTGAAATTTTGAAAAATGCGTGGTTAAAAAGTAGAAAAATATTTTGAGGTTAGGTGTAGAATATTTTATTGTATAAATATGTAGTTGAAAATAAGTATGTAGAAAAAAAGAGAATTGAAATAAATGATGTCAAACAAGGGATAAATGATAGGTTAATTAAATGTAATTTTACAACCTATTAAATATAGTCATCTAAATTGTTGGTGTTAGATAGTATTATTCTGAAAATTATTCACAAATTACACTTGAAATGCAATTCCTTACTCATAGGATATGAAATTATGGATTTATTGATTGTATAACATAGTTCCATATATCATTATGGAAAATGGTTTAGAAATGCTCAATTTCGATATCAAAAATTACTTCAAACCTTGCCTCTTCAAGTTTTAACTTAAAAAAATAAAGTATATTTACCTAGACCAATTTTTTTTCATATTCTTCTGCTTTTATTAAGTTGAAATTCTGTCAAAAATGTCTGCACAAATAATTCATATATTGAATAAAAGTAAGAACTTACATTAATATTTTAAACAATAATTATGTAGAAGTTAAACTCACACAAAGTTAATGAAGTCATGAAATGAAGAGGAAAAGAGAGCGCCGAATAAACATCTTTTATAAAAGAAATTGCGAAACCATAGGGAAAAACTTGGAAATAAAATCAAAGAACAATGCTACAATGACAAATTAATAAATTAATATTCCTTTCGTCACATACAAATAAACTGTTTTTTTTTTCATTTGTTTCAAATTATAGGTTATTTTTTTCCTTGTTGATGATATATTTGATTTCTTAATTTTTTTAATATGCCTCTATTTAGAGCCCGTTTGGTCCAGATTAAAATCCAATTAAAATTGAAAATATAGCCGTTATTGAGTCCCACTTGTCTAATAAAAGTAAAAAATAACGACTAATTTTTCAATTTTAATCCGATTTTAATTTCTACCAAACGGGCTCATAGTATATTTTGTTATCAAGAAATATAAATTAATCATATTTAAATTATTATTTATTGTATGGTTATGTGAGGAAAATATATAAAGAAAAAGTATTATTTATTATATGGTTATGTAAGGAAAAAATATTAATTACATTTTTTTTTAATTTGTGTAAAATGAAAGTAAATCTATACATGTGGGATGAGAGGAGTATTACATTAGTGCAATGCTACATAGGAGCTAATAACTATATAGTTGCTCCCGGGGCATAGCTCAGTGGTACAAAGGACAAGAGTGAGGTAGTCTTAACTGAGTTGACAGCCGCAGTGTGAGTGTTTGATTCCTCTCTCTAACAAAAGTTTGGAATTAGACTCTTTGTGGGCACCAATATGGCAGTTCTTGTACCTGACCTGTTGAGGCACATCTCGAGATTTACCTCATCCAAAATGCTCTAGGGGCGGGGCCGTGAGAGGCCTTTAAGGTTGGGGTTCAACCTTTTTTAATAACTATATAGTTACATTTAACTGATATACTCATATCAATCAAGTAACTACACTTCTATTTTATTCAATCGAGTTCATCCATCCAATTTCATTTCTTGAACTAATAAAAATAGATGGCGTGACAGTCATAAATGATAATCATCATTTATTACTCCCAAGTTATACTTATTTTACATCAATAACTAGTGGTTACTTGTGATTGCCATAATTCAGTGTCATGTTGTCGTTATTCATTAGTAAAATTAGACGAACTTCTCACATTATATTGTTGTTGCATGATTAAGTATAGCTATCTAACAAGATTGGAGTAAGCTGGAGTAATGTTCATAGTCAGCGACTACAATAATCATTCATATAATAGCTTGTTATTTAAAGTATTAATTTGTTATTTGTGATAATAAAATTATAAAAAAGTAATAACGTAAATAACAAGTTGCCAAGATGACTACTGTATTCACTAACTATGAATAACATTATTCAGTGAAGTATAGTTACCACTAATGAAGTTTACTTGTTGCATTTTAGTTTTAAATTACTCCAAAAGAATCTATTTTTAGAGAGCATATTCTATCATTTGGAGAGTATTTCTAATAAGCTCTTTATATTTATCACTTAATTTTATTACTCCCAAAAAATATTTATTATTTTTCTTTATCTTTTATTTTAACTAACTTTTCTTTAGATTATTTTATTGTTTTCATACAATGAAAATTGAAATACTTTCAATGCATTTAATTATAGAGAAGGAGAGTCAAACTCACTCTCTAAATTAAAATATCAATTTAAAGAGTCTATTGTAGCATGATTTTAAATGCTAACTCTTTAAAATGGAGAGTATTTCATATTTAAAGAGTCTCTTGAAAATGCTCTCAATACTTGCAATGGTTTTTCTTTATTATTATTTAATTATTTGGGTAAATTTATATTTTACTAGCTCTAAATTAATTTTGTTGAAGTCATTTAAAAAGTCCTTTTGTAACTTTATTATAAAAGTTAAGAAAATTTATGGGAAAAAAAGCGAAATATGAAAATAAGTTGAGCTATAACCTAAAAATCATTAAGGACAAAATATGGCTATGCACAAAGAAAGAAACACATTTACAGTACAAATAAAACTTTTTGCACTCATGCACCCTCTATATATACCAACATTCTCTTCAAAACAATTCAGTGTGAGAATTCTTTCATAAAAATAAAAATAAAAATGTAGAATCAGCACGCGAAGAGAACCCGAGACAGTCCAGTACACCGACCGAGTAGAGACATTTTTTCGTTTGGCTTTCCATTTCTCCAAAAAGAGAAAAAAACATTAAGAAAATTTGAGCTCGAAATGAACATTTTGTGATGATAATACTAACATAATCCCTTTCTCGCGAAGCAAAAACAAATTCTTTGGTTGCAATGGCACTTTAAGACATCGAATTGCCAAACACAAGGGAAGGGATGAGTCAGATCTAAAAGATAGGCTTATGTCGATGCAGAAAGAAGAGATCCATGTTCTACAAAGACAGTTTGGCCTAGCTAATCCACTCACTCAGAAGAAGAAAGAGAACCCGAACCAAAATCTGTTACCGTCTTTTAAAGTTTCGGGTTGTTGTTCGGCAAGAACGGACCAACAAACCAACTCCAATTCCGATCCCCAAGCAAATGCCAAGGCCTATGCCAACACCCACCCGAACACCAGCATTAAACCACGAAAGTTCCCCGTCTTCACCTTCGATATATTCGGTCCGTCTCCAATACAGGTTATCATAGTCTTCCTCGCTTTCGGGTTTATAACTTTTGTACTCTGCAACCTGTAAAGGGTATAATGGAAATATCACAATTTGACTCGGATGCATGTCCATGAAAAAGCACGAATATTATCACTAATATATACTAGCTGTACATTATTGGTTTGTTTAATAAGGTGGATAGTACAGTAATCGATAACATCAAAGTTAAAATCTTGTTTATTATAATCTCGAGTCCTCCGTGCCAAACAACCCCTAAAGTAAACCATAGGTGACTTCAGATTTTACGCTCACAAAATGAAAGATACAATAACACAACCAAAGATTAAGCAACAATTCATTAAAACGTTTAAACATGAGAGTAAACATAAAAGTATATACACACGAACCTTTCTTGTTAGGCTTCTATACCTATATAAATACACGACACTCGGGACATGGATGTGACTAATCCAATCATTCATTCTAAAGAATATACCGTTTAAAAGCATGTCTCCGTGTCCTAGATTAATATTTATTATAAACATATACCATTTAATGTCTAAAACAAGATTCCATGTCCCATGCAGACGTCCAAGTATTGACTCCCTAACAACTAACAAGTACTTCAACATTGATAGAATGCTCCATGTATCGTAGGCATCATACTTTAAATACTTTTCCATTATGATCGAATATTAGAAGATTGAATACAAGCAAAAATATAGTTTTACATAATATTTGGCATTAAAAACAAAGATCTATGTTTTTCTTGAAAACAATGTAGTTGAAAAATAACACATGTTGAAAAATCTTATAGTAGCATACATATGCATATTATTATAAAATTTTCAAGAAAAACTGAAAGTTATGGTCACACGGATCCTGAAAAGATAATTGACCTCCAAAAGGTTGCTATGGGAAGCTGAAAAGTGATTTAATGGGCCCCACAATTGAAGACTACCTACCCAGATTTTGCAATGATTGGATCAGGTTATGGATAATGCAAGAGGAAAACGGAACACAAGAGAATACTCTGTTATTTCAAAATGTGTGCCTGCCTGCCCATACCTTCGTGACATGTTGAGGATAAGACTCTACATATAGTATAAGATACTATTACTAACCAAAAATTGCAAAGAAACATGTTTCGCAAGAGGAAGCAAGCATAAATCAATAATGGAAGGATAAGATAAAATGACATGATCTCGTGCTCATAGTCATGCTTGTCCTTTGTGTATTGTTAGGAATATTGGGCCTAACTCCACCTAATAAAACCGGCTTATTAGGGGAGGATTGCCCTCACCTTATTAAGTGGATTATTTATATTTTCTCAAGCAATGTGGGATTCTAATACGCCCCCTCACGCACAGCGTGGACCATGCCAAACAACTGTGAACAAATCGATATTGGGTGGCACCCAACATTGCATAATTGGGCCTAGCTCTGATACCATGTTAGGAATATTGGGCCTAACTCCACCTAATAAAACCGGCTTATTAGGGGAGGATTGCCCTCACCTTATTAAGTGGATTATTTATATTTTCTCAAGCAATGTGGGATTCTAATATGTATAAACATTAGGACTACGTTAACAGGTAGTGCATTAATCAATGGCTGCAAGAGTATAGGTAAAACTTTGAAGATGGAGAAAAAAACATTCAAGAATTGCACACACGTAATTAGTAATAAATTCTGGTACGAATAATTCTCATGCCTGATATACCAGTTATTGCTTTCTGAAACTCAAATTATTGCAGCATACGTACAACGAATGCTACGAACATTGAATTATGGGACACGTAATAAATAGAATGAGAATGCAAGACTATATGTCAAATACATCAAGAAAAATAAATACTCAGTGAAAATTTGGTTTGTATACAGTATTGAACAAAACTCGGCAGCTTAAGTAACAATATTTTAGCTCGTTTTTATTATTTTATACTATCTAGTGCTATCAAAAATGCTCTAAACCGAACATGCCATTATTGAACAACATTACCTGTAGATCAGGTCCAGATGCAACATCCTCATGGGACTCGGAGGCTTCGCATTGCGGAATCATATCTAGCATTCCCTTTTTATGTTTCTTCACATGATTAAGCTGCAACGTCTTGGTTAATATGATTGGTGTTCCTGAGAAACAACCAGCAACATTAACTTCGATTGTAGGGGACGATGATTCAGCTCCCATTATGTGTTTCCCCTTGAGAAATCCAGTGCCAGGAGTCATTACTGATTCACAATTCATGCTCCACCTCCGGGCCAAATTGTTTGTTTCCCCGGTAGAACCATTGGCTTGGGACATTCCCAAAATTCCGGAGAGCACAAGCTCCTTTTTGTTAAAAACTTCAAACCTCGCACTACCGTTTAATCGTATACTATCCGTGCTAACAAATGTAGCCTCTTCGGATTTCTTATCTATCCTATCCCTTCGAAGAAGGCAAGAAACTCCTTCAGAATCAATCGAACATCTTACACCGTTCACTTCAAGGAGCGTGTCACAGATCAAAGGGCTATGATTGAGAGAGAGAAATTCTGGGGTCGAATCATCAACCCTGAAATTGCTGATTCTAACATAGAACACTCGTATATCAAACCAAGGCAACGAAAACTTGCTCGAGGATTGGTATAATGGGTGCCGGATTATTTGTAGGCCAGGATCTTTCACATGTCCATTGCTATGCGTTTCATAAGAATTCTCCATCTTTCTTGAACTTATTTTGCACCAAACTCCTTCAAGAACATTGACAGAACCAGACAAAAGCAATCTACAAATCCCGGGACACCCTGTTTCAATATAAATATTAATAAAAGCAAAGTATTGAAGGAATCAATAACATATTGCAAATAAACTAACTAGGTGTTAATGAAACTTTTCATTTCAAACGAGTCTGTCACATACTTCTCAAGTAATGCAATTCATTAGCTCGTTATTTAGTAAGAATCAGTGAAATGGCAGGATCCATAAAAAATCTGCGGTTATCCATTAAGCAAAAAAAAAAAAAAACAAACCCAAAAATTCAATAAAAGTTATGATCAATACCTCAATCAGAGAAATACAAAGTTAAATAATGTCAGAAATATTAAATGAATATTACCAGTAGCAGAGATAGAACTGAGATCCTTATTAAAAGGAAAAGAGAAGACAAAGTTAACTAACGGCCTAATATTTTGACCTTACGATCAAAATTAAACAGGGATTAAAAAGTCATTCCATTAACTGTTTCAGCCAAACACATTCAATCAAGAAATCAAAACAACCTAATTTTACAGAGAAGCAAAAAAGCTAATAAATGAAAATAAGTGAAACCTATATCAGAAATTCACGAGAATTTTATTTTTTTTTTTTACCATGAGGAATAAAACAGTGGATAAAAGAGTGGAAACTTGTGGGTTTCTTGAGAAATCAAGAAACATACCAAGAATGCCAAAAAAACACCAACTCAAAGCTATTTTTGATCATTTCATCACTATATACACAAATTATCTTGTAAGAAGACAGAGGGTATTGGGTGGAGGTGGGGAGCAAAAGATGCCAACAAGATAGCCGGCCAGTATACAGAAATACACGTCACACAAGCCAGCCTACTCAATAAACAAAACCCAAAAAAAACACTCATTCGGATTTCAGATTGATGACAAAAATTTACAAATTTAGAGAGTATAATAAATAAGATCTTGCTATTTTATTGCTTCTGAAAAATTATTAATAAATTATTGTTTAATGAATTGATTAACTTTTAGAAATAGTTCAATGGACTGATTTTAAGTAAAAATGTAGCATATTTGTAATAAAAATTCCAAGAAAATCACTCACCGTTTCTTGAAATAGAAAGCTCCAGAAAATGGAATCTAAAAGCTGGGAGATTTAGATATCCTCCCTACCCAATTTTTGAGGAACAAAATTATATACAATTATATACAATGACCCCATTAATTGAATCATCCCTTTAAAAATGATTTAGTGACCCCATTAATTGGATTATCCTTTAAAATGACTCTACTTTGGTCAATGTTTTAGCAAAGACTACTTCAAATGGAAGATTTCCTGATTGATATAATTTGTGATTGAGATTAGGACAATAGGTCCACGTTTGAAACCCATTTTGAAAAAAATAGAAATTTTGGAACAGTGATTGATGTGACAATGTGTGGTGGAAAAGTGATGAATTTTTTGGAGAATGTGTGGTTGAAATGAAGAATGAAAATGAGAATGAGAAATTAATGGGTGTCAAACGGGGGCTAGATGTGTACCTCGAACTTGTCGTTCCTAGCGACAATCGAGTATTGCACCATCTAGTTGCTTGGCTAAGAATGTTGGGAGAATGAAACTTTAATGACAATTTTTGCGTCTTGGATTAATAAATTAAAAATTGAGTAGTACGCTTACAACTAATTGAACTTTGTGTCTTTACTAGTCAATTTTAAACAGCGTGTTTACTTAAAAAATATACTTGCATTTACTATCGAAAGACTCCGACCCTTAATTTATTATTTGCGACTAAGACTAAGATTATAGTTGATCATCTTTGAACCAACAATCAAATACCATCTAGCCTAACCATAAATGATGTCAACCATATTGATCTTATTCAAGATCGTTGAGAGAGATTCATTCATTGAAGTTACTGGCCAAATATTTATAATCTCTATGAGACTAAATCCTAAATCATAGCTACTCGTTGATTTTAAAGAGTGCATCTAATATAACATGGAATAGATTTTTTTATTTTTTATTTTTTTGATGAAGAAATCTAGGAAGGGAGGATATAATTACAATTTTTTCTGCTAAAATCTTGAAGTACTTGATTGATCCATTGGGATATTCTAAGACATACACATCCACATGTAATATGTGGTATATTGTAACACCGTGAAAATTTTTAGAATAAAATTTGATTAATTTACATGCCATATTTTATTTTTTTAAAAGTTGAGGGACTAAAGTGATATATGTATGAATTTCAATTTTGGGCTACATTTTTTTAGATATTGTTAAAGCGATTAAAAATATATCAATATGATCTCATTGGATAGTTCGTTTTTAATCATATAAATTAGGCTACAAAAAAGTTAATTTGGATAAGTGATGCCCAAGTTATTGAGGTCGAAGGATTTTACCTTAAATTGTAATTTAGTTAAGTTATTTTATGGATGGTCACGTGTGAATTAAATATGGATGAAGGAATAAATATTATTATTATTTTATGTTTTTCTTAAAATTCTATTTAAAGTCAAATTGCAACCACCTTTTTGTTGTGATAAGTATTTTGTACACATGTCACTTTGTGGTTACTAGAAATTCAATTTTTATCAAATGTGATAAATACAATTTTCCATCACAATTTTACCATGACCCAAACACTATATTTTTCAACTATAAATAGTGTGTCAATGTTCCACAATTCACTACCGAAGAATTTTACACAGCAACTGTAAATTCGAAGTACATTTTTATTATCAAAAGCTCGCTTGATCAATTAAGGTAAGATACTTTCGTGCAAATTGTTTGTTTTCTTATACTTTTATGTTTAGTAATTTATACATAAATTGTCAATGGACCTTCAAATTCTTTATTAAGAGATAAGAAATCCTACGGGATTTAAGATGGCCTAAGATGAGTGTCGCTTGATCACAGACATACTCTATAAGAGAAGAGCGGTATGAAGTATCTATTTTATTGTGTATAATTGTGTATAAAAACTGCACATGTGTTACTGGTGTTTTTTTAAAAATACTCATTCTTATAAAATTTTACAGACTAGTTCGGGTTGATTGAAGTTGTGGCGGGATGATGTAGCGGACTGCCAAGGATGATCGAAGAGATAAAATATTAATTTCATTTTTTTTCTTTAAATCATTAGTCAATTTTATTTGTTCAAAACATTTATTAATTGATGATTATGTTTTCATTATAAATATTTCATACATCACAAGACTACAATAACAAGGATGCAGAAATAAAAATATAAAAAAAAATTATTTCTATTTAGGTAATTATTTAATGGGCAGTGGGTGGGGAGAGCATCAACTATTGGATCAAGAATCATATGACCTTATCCAAATATATGACTTTAAAACGAGGTAGATGAGTCTTGAAACTTTATGAAAGTGATGTAGAGCTTATCAAAATCAGGCATAATCACATGATTCTTAATTAATATTACTAGCTAATTCCTTGGAAAATTAGAACATTATAAATAATCAATAATTGTCTGCCGTCTTTTCAATCTCGATGAACGGTATACAATTCGTTGCAAAATAATGCTATCGTGATCATCATCAGCAAAGGTGGCACAAAACTCACGATGGATAAGTACTATTCCCCCGTGCCTGGCACAGGCTACCTCAAAATTAAGTCGTCATTGATCATTCATTGTCTTGGCATGATCTGAATTGCACCTCTACTCCCCGGATCAAAGCTTCAAAACAAAGCATTGATTGAGAGGAGGATATCCACACTTCTTTTACAGGTTGGCTTAATGATTCCCATAAGGTGTTGTTGCTGTCTGAGGGGAAAGAAAGTTCAAAAACACCAAGATATACAACAATAGCAACAAAAAGCTGCAGAGCCACCAACCAGCTTTTATGGGCACAAAGAATACCATCCTTATCCTGTGCAAAAGTCATTCATCTATCCCAATGCAAGCACCTCGGCATTACGACATTCTCACAAATAATTGCTTGACCATTGGGCGGCCTTAATCCGTCAAGACAAAAATCGCTATTAGCTGATTGCACCAGAAAAGAAAACAGAAGTACAACATAATAACAAACAAATGTATACAAAGAAATCTACTACTTTATTTCTCCTAACTTAACATTTCGAAAATGCTTAATGGCATCAAGACTGATAGAAAAAGAGACTTCAAGAACTGTTTCAATAAGTTCTGTACCAAACTAGGCAAAGATCGTCTGGGTTATTAGAAAACAATAGGCTCCATACTCCATATTTATGCATGTATATCAACTGTCAAATAGTGATCACATATTTAAGCACATGCTTACTGTCCCTAAATTTCTAAAGTTACATAATTTCATATAATTGAAATTGCATCTCATTATATACAACCCACAATGGCTTGGCCGATCTTTTCTTTATAAGAGGTTGAATAGAATAACCCAGGTAAAACATAACGATTATATATTTGAAAAAGAAATTGTTGATGTCAAGTTAGCATCTCAAAACAAACATTAACATAAAATACATAAAAGAATCGAGGAGAGTCGAGAGATTCATGTTTAAATGTCGTTCTCTTCATTGATTGGGGTAATATCCATGGAGGAAGAGAGCAGGCATGTCGCCCATGATTCATTTGTTTCCATCTTATCCCCGGAAGAACGTGTTCAAAATCTTCTCCCCCAGAAGTTTTTTAGCTCAAAAACCAAAAATAATCAAACTTCGAGGCAGTTCTTGATACCCTGCTCAAAGTCGTTCAGAGAAGATATTGTGTCCTGGAGTGCATTTGCGATTCTTTGCCTACTGCAAAAGGAGCAAGTAACCATGTGTAAACATGATGATTGATGTAGCAAATGCAATATACTTCAGCCCTTCTTGTATATTCATACAAGAACTGAGTGGTAGGTTGAGGTCTTATGTTTAGAACTATATAGAGCCTAATCATATGTAAACTTTAGAACTCAACCGTGGATCGACCTTCATGGTAAGGTCGATGGGTGAAGGTCAAGGGCAGGGGCTGACCCAATGAAGGCCTAGTACAGGCATCTGCCTGCACTAAACTTTGGGCCACCCCCATTAAGAATACAAGTTAGCAGTCAACTTAAGCTAAAAAAAACATTGAAATGGGTCAAATAATTGGCCCAATCTTATAAGATCTGTAGATGATCTACAAACCCCACCCAAACCCGAGACTCCCAATTTCCACCAAAACACCCAAATTCATGAAATTGAAGCAGTGAAATCGTAGATGTTAATTGAATCAGGTAATAACCGGATGATTTTATGTAATTTCATCAATATGATATGAATATGTGGATTTGGATTGTTTGTTGAGATAAACTATGAAGGGATTTGATAGTGTGGTTCAGAGTTTTGTTTCTTTGTGATTTATTACATTCCAATTCGAATATGCAAAATTGTTTTCGAAAATGTAAATAATTTCTAGAAAGTTCATTTGTTGTTGAATTTGTGAATTTGAATATATGATACGGCACATCTTAAATTAATGCTTGTTTATTTCATAGTGAAAACAGTCATGAAAAGATTTTATAAAAAAATCTCTCGAGGATGTGGAAATGTTGATGAGGAGATGTCAAATTGTTGTTATTTTTTTTAACTTTACTAATATTGTCTGCATTGAAAAATATTTTTGGGTCTGTCCCTAGTCGTAGGGGCAGTAGGCTGCTCTGCTTCACGATATTATAGAGGTATATTGACGCATTCATAAATGTATCAGGTTTCTCGTAATATTCTTACTATATAAAGAAATTATTTGAGGGTGGAGGTGGGAGGGTTTGGGTTTGGGTTTGGGTTTGTGTGAGGCAGACTAGGAGACATAAGATAGCTTTGCCCCTGTTTGTTTTCCATTCTTTCAATTTTTTTCTACATATTTATTTTTAACCACACATTCATAAAAGAAAAATATTCTACACGTAAACTCAAAACTCTTCCCCTACTTTTTAACCACATATTTTCCAGAAAATCACTATTTAAAACAATGTTTTTACAAAACAAATGGCCACCAAACAGTGGCTTTACTCTTGTTCTCCATTATAATGAAAACCTGCAGCGTCGAGTAATCATAGATCTCAGTTTTTTTTAGGGTAAATCACTACACATATGTGAGTGCTTCGTTCATTTCCTGCTTATGTTTATTAATTCTCTCGAATGACCCACTACTCGGACTACATATTTAAATCAAGAACTGCACATTTGTTTCATAAATTCAAAAGTAATCTAGTGATGCACTATTATTTTACAACTCAATGTTAATACCTGTTAGAAGCAACTTGAATATTAGTATCTCCCGCCACGCCACTAAGAACAACAAAAGATCTACAATTTTGAGGAAAACCGAAACATTATTGCATGGATACGGTTAACAGATTTCTTGATAAGAAGTGCATGTTAGAAACAGCAAGCGAAGTATAATACCATATGCAATACAACAGAAGTAATACTTGCACACCTTATGAGATCACTGAGCTTGGCTTCAGCTTCTAACTTTATAGGATCTTTATCATCTAGCAATGAAGCAGCATTTTTCACAATCAACCGGAATGTGCAGACCTACAATTTGGGAATTCAGATTACGAATTAAAAGTTGATTTACAAGCAACAATATAACCAAACTCTTTTCTCCTTCGATTTCCCCTCATTCATACACTTCTATTGCACTAAATTGCTATATGATCAAGCCAATCGCTAAGAAACAAAGCACAGTAATCAATCTGGCATCAAAGAAATATACAGTCACTTAAGTTCTTCAAAAATTCACAACCAAGCCCCTGAAGTTTCAATTAGAACTTTATTTTTTATTTGTCAACTCGTAGAATATGTTTGAAGAGGAAGGAAGGATTAGACCAAAACTAAACCGAGTGCTGAAAAGTAGGGGGTTTTTCCTTATGTTTAGAAACCTAGTTTAATACCTTTTATAAAGAGAACTTTGTTTTGTCCCATGTCAAATAAAAATTAAAAGCGATCTGTCCAAGGTAGCTAAAAGCGAACCAAACGATTGAGAAACTCCAAGTATTGGGGGGGTAGAGAGAGAGAGACAGAAAGACAGACAGAGAGGGGAGAAAACTTAGTTCTTGAACTAGCAATTCTTTGGTGAGGCTTTGTGGAAGATTGTTCTTAGATTTCTTTGGGTTTTGGATGTGAAAGATTATTTGATTATACAATTTTTCACATCATGAAATCTTCGAATTTGCAGAGCCTGAGCTTCCCACTTGAATTTGCATATTTGCGTTAATGTTATTACTCTCCATTTTTATTTCAGTTCTTTATATTTTTCAGGAGGAGGATATTGGGGCATGAATCTGGAAATTGGATTGGCTAACAAGTTGCAAGAGTCCTCGAGGACATGAATACAATCAAATTCTGAAACACAATAAATAAACTATCTATAAAAGATTAGATCACCTCAACTCCGGTAGTGGATTGAAACTCGACAAAGGAATTCCTATCCTGAGGAACACAATCCCTAGCTGCAGATTTAAGCAACTTCTGAACATCCTCCCAATCATTTACACCAAATTCCGAACCGCTTTTCACTATCCAAACAGTTAAATTCCATCCAAATCAACACATTCCCCCAATTCAAATGCAAAATTAAAAATTTAAATAAAATAATATATATGTACTAAGTAAGACGAAGGCAGATTGAAGTATGTTCCGCGATGCATCAACAGGTGCTAACAGGAATTTCGCAGTTTTCTTCTTCTGCTCTCTCAGCCATTCTTTTGGTCCTGCTAATCAAACAAATAACACAGAAAATAAATAATTATGGCTTTATTACTTCGAGAACAAAATGTGGATTGAGGTGGGGGAAACAGTGACTACAGATGCCGAAGGAGATTGAGGTGGCTGGAGGAGTTGGCAGAAGGACATAAGGGAGTGGGACAGTGACGATTGATAAGAGCAAAACGGCGAAACCCCTACGGGAAATTGGGTGGTTGTGTTCGGGGGAGGAGCAATGGCGCGATTGTGAGAGTGGTGGTGAATTGGGGGGTTTTGGCGGGAAGTGGACGGCGGCGGCGAAGGGGATAATAGCTGCGCTGGTTAACGACATGATGGATGAGTGGCGTTGGGTTCAAGTGTGGAATTGGTGGTTTATATTGGATGGCAAAGATTCACAACGGTCAGAAAAATTAAATACAAAAAAAAAATGGAGATGCGGGGGATCGAACCCCGTGCCTCTCGCATGCAAAGCGAGCGCTCTACCATTTGAGCTACATCCCCCATGTGCTCATCATTTAGATATAATTTATATATAACTTCTACTAACGAATATAAAAATGGTTTAAGTAGGCAAGAAAATAAAATTCTAGCTGCTTATCTAAGAAGTAAGGCTCTGTTTGATAGGCAAAATTTTCCATAAAAAATCCATCAATTTTTCAACTTTTGTAGTGTTTAATAGACAAAATTATCAGTCGACGCTTAACGAGTATCCAAGGATAGAAGGAAAAAAGCAAGGCCGTCGCTTTCAGAAAAAGTGGTTCGATGAATTTCCTTGATTGGAATATTATCCTTCAACTGAAAGGGCATATTGTTTTTATTGTTTTCTTTTTCAGAAAGATGATAATTCGTCTGGATGTTCGGGATTGATTATGTAGACAATTGATTGAGAGGGAAGATCGAAAAGTTACATTATGGTGACTAGATTGATTCATCTTGTATTGATATTACTCGTATCTACCGCAAGTACTGAGCGAACATTTTCAGTAATAAAACATGTGAAGACGATATTTCGCAACAAAATGGAGGATAACTTTCTTGCTGATTGTATGATACTTTTTATAGAAAGAGATCTTGTTGAGAAAATCGATCTAGATACTGTTTTAGATGAATATTATGTTTCAAATCCTCATCGGGAACGACTTAAATAAATAATGTTCTTTAATGAAATTTTTTTGTACATGTAAATTTTATTACATTGGCTTTGTTAAGTACTGTCAACTCCCCTGCAAAAAATCATGAATCCATCCCTGACTATTCGATAACTTAGTAGCCGTTAATTTAGTAATCCGTAATTCTCAGAGTCAATAACACTTGGTCTTGTTAATTTAAAAATTTAGCCGTTAATTTAAAATTTTAGGCCATAATTCGCATAATAATTATCATTTGATTTTTTTTTTTTATTTGATGAATCATTCAATGAACGGAACCCAAATTAATACAATCTATTAATCTTTATAATTATTTACTTGGTCTTGTACGCTTTTGAAATACGCCGATATTTTTTTCGGATAATGTGTACCAAACAGAGGCTTCATAAACTTTTGAAAAGTCAAAAATTACTTTTAATACCAAAATATTGCTTTTTAAACATATTTGAATAATAAGAAAATTATTTTAAAAAATGCAGAAATCCTGACAAATGTTAATAATTTTGTGCTTATTGCACAAAAGTAAGATTATTTTTTTCCTGAAGTATAAGAAGAGTACACCGACCGACAGGTGTAGTGGAAACAATAAATATTGTAGGAGACCGAGGAAGACGGTCTCGTTTGGTACTACTAAAGCATCACATGTACCCCCCACCAAACTTTGCATCGAAAATTGGGCCCTTATGTAATTGGGCCTCATTTTAGCCGTTAATTTAAAATTTTAGGCCATAATTCGCATAATAATTATCATTTGATTTTTTTTTTTATTTGATGAATCATTCAATGAACGGAACCCAAATTAATACAATCTATTAATCTTTATAATTATTTACTTGGTCTTGTACGCTTTTGAAATACGCCGATATTTTTTTCGGAATTTAATTTCACTCGAAGAGACTATTTTACGACTTCATTTGTGTAATTAAAAATTATTTACAATTACTATTCGAATATCTACGTCTGTCATCCAAAAACCATCGTTGCTCTCTTCTTCGATCCTTTGCAATTCTTCTTTATGTGATTGCAACTTTCATAGGCTATCAATTGATTGATACTTGTATTCAATTAATTGAGACATTCTATTATTGTTGAAGATTAGAAACATAATTCTATTCTACATAGAGCGATCAATTCGCACAAAGAAAAATAGACATTCAAGAAAACAAAATATTCATGTGTTTGTCTCGATGCGAGATTACATCATTTTCCGTCGCTGCAGCAGTTAACGCACTGGCTCCGCACACAAACAATAACTAGTTCCACAACTTAACGTATAAGAATCCATGTTAAAAGATGTGATAAAATAATATTCTAACTATCGCAACCTTTGCTCATCGTCCAAATTGATAGGTTATTTAGTGGCCACTTACTATAACAATGAATTATAACGATCTTGCATCAACACGAATATACATAATAAGACAATTTTAATTAAATATCTTTTCGAATATGTAAAAGGGACAAGGTAAAAAAAATGATGGTACACATAACTCGTGTAACTAGAGCTCGAAGCAAAAATCGTCAAATCCAAGAATCAAATAGATATCGCTTTTTTTAAACCATCAATTTGGTGCCACGTAGACCCATCAATGAAACATTTTTGAACTAAATCAAATCGGACCGTTTATGGTTTGGTTTGAAAACTATCAAAAATTGGTCACATTTCACTGCGCAGTACAATAAAAGAGCGCTGAGAAATGGAACGTATAATTTGTCACAAACATAAAACAATGGAACGTATTAACTTTATAATTTCTATGTTGACACAATTGATTTATTTTTGTAATTATTTACTAGCTCTAGGGCATTTTTGGAACACCCATATCGTGATCGATAGAGTTTAATTCCACTTGAAAAGTCTATTTTACGATCCAGACTGCGTCAATTAATACTTCCAAAAAATATTTAGAATTATTATTAGAATATTCGCTTCTCTATTCGTGATTTCTAAGTTGCTATTAGAGAAACTAGTCTTGGCCCCAAAATTTGATTGGTTGACCATTTCTTGGTGCATATTTTTTTCTTATACATCTGGTTATTTATGCTGAATTAATAAGAAAAAAAAAAACTTATTCACATTATACTAAGGATAGGCTTGATGTACATTTCATAATAAATTTTGCGAAAATTGATATTTTTGAAAAATGTGTGGTTGAAAATAGAAAAATTATGAGGTCGCGTGTAAATGAATTTTGAAAAATTATGTGGTTGAAAATGAGTTTAAAGTAAATGAATTTTGAAAAATTTGTACCATTTCGAGTTAAGATAACAATCACACCATTTTTTTTTTATCGAGATTAATTTATTGATTATCGTAGTCAAACATCTCATCGGCGGGCAAAAGGTAAAGTATTTTCATTAAATTTGATACAACATTGACTCTCGCTTTCTCATCGTCCAAACTTAAAATGTATTTAAAATTTCTTTTCTACAACGGTAAGTAACATACAAAAGTATTGCTAAAATGTGACTTTCAAACATCAGATAAAGTTTACATTTAAAATAAGTTGAATAAACAATTGCGATTAAGACCTTAATCATCTCTTATTTTCAACCACACATTTCATGAGACATACAATTGTTTTCAAAGTTTTAATCAAATATTTTAGTAGCTTTTATTAAAAATTAATTTTTAACTAAATCAAACATAGGCTAAAATTAATGAGAAGTCGAACCAAATTTATTTTTAAAAGTATATAATCCATAAAAAAGGATATTTAGAGTCCATACAATGAACTATCTTAAAGTGGATAGAGCAAAAATTAAGGCCATTGTTTTATTTTAGATAAAATATTCGCCTAAAAAAAAATATATATATATATATATATTCCAAAAAATAAGAACAAATTTCTGCCACATGCTAAAATACGCTCTGCGTGCTCTTCATTCTTCTTCCCCATCCGACTGCCAATTTTACTGTTACATTATAAATATTACACAAAATCCACCGCCTTCGCTTTCCACCGAGCTGCAAGTTATCGCCTGTCACATCCCCATTTTTTATTTCCAGTTGTGGTTGTTGTTGGAGGAATTCGATTCCTTTTTTTGCCAAATGAGGAGTGAAATTCCTTAATAATTGTTTCGCTAAGAATGAAAAGCAAAAGAATTTTAGGTGAAGACGTCATGTGCATTTAGTTTCTATACGGGTATCGGATTCTATATTCTGTTGGAATTTGAGGGGTTTTATTTATTAGCATTTCGCGCTTACCAAAATGGCTCTATAAATACAGGATGCGTATCCCCAAGGGGCGCTCATTTTCCATTTGCGTTTCGCTATTTTCTTATCCGAATCCCAATCATATTCTTGAGCCCTTTTCGTTTTCCTTTTCGTCCTCTTCAAGAATTTTATTCAATTCCGGGATTTTGTCGTCTGCTCTTTCGGGTCAATTGCCGAGTATAAGGAAATTGAATAGTTGCAAAGGTTTGTGATTTTGCTGGATCAATCTTGAACGTGTATGTTGTCTTTATCTTTGCCCTTTTCTTGATTTTTCTAATTCTGGGGAGAGGAGAATCTTTTTTACTATTTAACGAATTTTTACTTTGCATGTTATCTTATTTGATTTATCTTCAACATGCATGATTAATTCCTACGAAAAAAACACTTTTCTTTTCTCAGTTTTGGAAAAATCTTGCATTCTTAGGTAGATTTTGCATTGGTCAAAGCTGCATGTTTTCTGGAAAAGAGAAATTCATTGAATTTGGCCATTTTCATTCTTGAAGTCGTTTCAGAGTGCAAACATGAAAAAGGTTTCTGGGTAAGAAAAGATTTTGAACTGCCATGCCTATTTTTGATGTTTTGTCCTTGCAGAATATAAATTATATAATATTTTGTTTTGTGATGTCAGGTATGTTGGAAAACATTGATTTCTCTCTTTTACTATCATATTTGTTCCATCAGTTTTTATGCTGTAGAATATAGAGTGAAATATGAGGATGAGGTTTTTTAGTAATGGAGTAAGAAGATGTTTGTGTAGGAACTCGATATAGTCAACATTTACTTTGATGAAACCTGTGTCATCCTTGGAGTATAGGCTTAGAAGTTGGAACATAACATGGTGCTGGAGGGTATACATACAATGATTATCGAATGGAAGGCGCCGTGGTGCTGGAAGGAGTCCTTTACACTTCATTTCTGGTGACCTTTACCCTTGTGTTTGATTTGATTAATTTTGGGTTCTTGTTCCTTAATAACAAACAATTGGTTATATAACTGAAGAATATGCGTCTTGTTTTGCCACTCATTTTTTTGTGTTGTTATTAATAGGAATGTGGAATTGCCAAGATTTGATGGCTTGTGTTGAAGTTTACTTAATGCAGGGGAAATATGGGGAGTAACTAATCTGGAAATACTTATAAATAGAGTATAATTTATCACTCAAATACAAAGTAAAGATTGAGCCAACACGTGCTCTGATAAACTCTATTTGTGGACACATATAACATCGGAGTTTCTTATTCGCTACAGCCTCAGTTTGTTTTATTGATTTTACACTTGTCGTCCCCCGGTGTCCACTCAGTGCGAGCTTTAATATTTTGTAATTGCAAATATTTTAGTTTATCCTATATTAAAAGCTCGAACCATTAATTTGGCATGTATTTTGGTCGCACAAATAGCAGACTTGTTGCATTTAGGATAAATATGTTTTCTTATTCACTATTCAAAACTAGAAAGTATGACCATGTTGATTCATCATTGCCTATGTGCAAAGTTTTTGTATAAAATGCTTTTGTCTTTGGTTACGCTGGAATTTTTAATACTAATTGATTCTCCACTAGATAAATATAGGCATTTTAACCACGTATTCCATAAAAATATCTTAATTATTGATGAAGACCATATCTGTATCTAATATCTTTTAGACGTTTTTCCTTGTATGAAAAAATCTGTGTTGTTTCCATACTTGTTGATATACACTAAAGCACGTTTGATATGCAATATTGGACATGAACCCGAAGATACCTTAAATGAGATTGTAACTACTTTTTCTTCTTTAATACCATACAACTCTTCAGCCCACCTTACCAAATATGCCATAAGTTGCTTATCGGTGGCGATTATCTTGATTATAAACTTTGCTTCAACATTTGCCGTTAAAAATGCATAAAAACTGTGCAACATATATGCGTAGTAAACAACAGTTGACATACATGGAAAAAGCACCTTTTAAGATTAGCCATACATGCTCTTGATACAGTCTAGCTGGCAAGTGTGCCTAGTATAGTTCTGGATTACCACTAAATAGCTAGTCCTTTTGCCATTTTTTTTTTAAAATTTTGTGGATATATTGGCGATTTGAGTTCTCAAATTAGTGCAGCATAACTTTCAAAATTATTCTTACATATCATTCATCTTTTTTTGTTGACTACCATCAGGTAATAATCTTCATTCCAGTAATACGATGGATGGCATGGGTGCAGATGGAAAAACATTGCCACCTGAGAGAACTGATTGCAGTAATCATGGTCAGAATCCCTATATATGGTCGTCTCCTGAAGGAGGACAAAAGATTGATATTGGAAAGCAGATATTCTGTAATAGGTCTTTGAACATGAAGAACATCGTTGCTGTCGGATTTGATATGGACTATACTTTGGCTCAGTACAAACCTGAGACTTTCGAATCACTTGCATATGAAGGCACAGTTAGAAAGCTGGTTTATGATTTGCAGTACCCTTCAGAGGTTTGTCTACATTTTGGACTGTTCTATCTTACCAAAAAGATGTTTATCAAGAAATGAAGAAAACTGAAAGCCATTAATATCCCACCAAGTTTAAGCTATTGTGATTGTCTACAATGAAGTCAGTAATTGAATCTATTTGTCCTTGTTGCATCTTTCTACACTACGAAATATGAATCCCACTCAAAAGAAAAAGGAAAGAGAAAAAAGAAAGAAAGAAGAAATGAACCAAAAATATAGAAGAACTTACCTAATGTTTCACAAAGTTGGATTATATTTACTCTTTGCTAATTGTTATTTCGTTTTTTTATCTGAATATAAATAGCTTATTAATTCGAGTGGTCTTCTATAGTTGTTGGAATGGACTTTTGATTGGAAATACATGGTCAGAGGATTAGTTCTTGATAAAAAGAGAGGCAATATATTGAAGGTTCGTGCTCTATATCGTAACTAAATCCTTCTGTAATTTGCTTTTTATTTGGATTTAACTTGTAAATTAGACTGTGTTGGTTGTATCATTCATAGATGGACCGACACAAGTACGTCAAAGTAGCTTATCATGGATTTAGAGAGATGTCGAAAGAAGATAAAGTTGCTACATATGGAAGTACTTTGACGCGCGACTCGTTTGATGAACCTGACTATGCTCTCATCGATACCCTTTTCTCTTTGGCTGAAGCTTACTTATTTGCACAGCTTATTGACTTCAAGGATAATAATCCAGGAAAAGTTTCGGCAGAGTAAGAGAATTATCAATTCTTTAATACATTGGGTTACAGTAGTTAATTCTCTTCACTCTATTTGAGGTAATAATTGGTCCAACAGCTGAATAATATCTAAAGTATATTTTGTGAACACGTTCAAGGAAAATAGGCTTGAAACCTTTGAAAATCCTTCCACATTACAGATAAAAGCATATTACTGAACATCATATTGTATATCTTGCAATTTTGCACTTTGTGTTACTGACTCTAAACGTTGTACCTTTTCTGGTGTTTTGGGTACCATTTTGGCAAATAAATTACTTGAACAATCAGGATTGAGAAGTTTGTTTGAAAGTAGCAACTATCAATTTAAAAGAATTTCTTTGTTATGCTGAATACAAACATATGTTCTAACTTATTCCTTGAAGTTTCTTTCCTAATTGTCCCACTTTAATTGGTGTCGTGTTTTTTTCTCTAATTGTATTGCAGCTACTCTCGAATATACAAAGATGTTCGAGCAGCGGTAGATTTGTGCCACCGTGATGGTACTTTAAAGCAGATGGTTGCAAAAGATCCTGGAAGGTATTGTAATTTCTTCAAAATGCAGTTTTGCAACTTGTTAACTTTTTAGAACCATGTAGTGCTAATTAAGAGAGTTTTAGAATGGATCAAGTAGTTGGACATCCTTATCCTATGATAATTTTTGGAGTATTCGCATGCTATAAAGTGAGATGATTTTTATCTTTTTATCTATGCCTTTCATCATAAAGTTGACTTTGGCATTTAGTAAATGGAAGAAATATTTATAATACCACTTTGCAAGGTAAGGAATTGGAAAAGGTGCATAATTTTTCAGCAAATATAAGATTTATGTTTAATTATTTCTTTGGGCGTTTTTGTCATGCTATAATAGCTAAAATTATATATGAAAAATTAGTAAACCAAATGTGAGGATGGGTATGCAAGGAACTGGCTGCTGATTCAGTAATAGCTTGGTGATGCATGCTACTATCCTGTACCTAAAATTCACAAGTTATTCTGTTAATACTTGTGCATATGATACTGATGAAAATTCTCATAATTTATATATAATTACTAATTAATAAATACTATTGTCTGATTTAAAAATAAATGGGGGTAGATAGTTTCTTAAAAAGGGTTGATAATTCAACTTCTTTTCCATTGGCTACTAAGATGTTTCAGTTCGCCAATTATTAAAAGACTATTAATGTTATAAAAATTGGACCGAACGGGCCGGTTCAACCAATAAACTGTGAACTGGCCTTAAATCCAGTCCGATCATCATATATAAGCCGGAAAATGAAAACCCAGTCAACAAACCATAGAACCGATCGATTTAACCGTGAACCGAAAAGGTTTTACTAGTTAATAAGTTTCTTTTTAAGAAAAAATTCAACTATTTTCATGGGCTCATGCATTGAAATTACAGGCCCAATTAAGATTTGTTCCAAGTGCTTGTCCTTTTAAAGACATTTCTCCCTCCACTGCCATATTCAACTTTCGACGTGGGACAAAAGACTATATCCAATTGTCAAACAAACAATTGAAATTATTTGAACAAAATTAAATGGTGCCCAGCAAAGTGTATATAGGCAAAAACAATTTCAGTTTGAACAAAACAAATTATTTGGATACATTGATCATTACTTTTTGAAGTTTTAAAACAAATTATGTGATAATAAATCTAATTAACAAACACGGATATATATTTACTTTGAATTAGTAATACTAAAATTTAAAAATCTATTATTGTTATAATACTTTATAGTTTGCGAGTGTATTTATTTAATTAGTCCTTGTTTGATGTGGATAAAAATTAGACTTTATTAGATTTTAATAAAAGTTAATGAAATATGTGGTTGAAAGGTTGTTGGTCTCATAAAATGTGTTTTTAAAATTAGTTGTTGATTTTGATTTAGATTAAAATTAAAATTAAAATTTCTACCAAATAGGGGCTCAATTTTGGTGTTTGGTTCGACGTCGATTTAACCCCAGTTGAACCTTGACCTTAAATCTTTTTTGGGTCAATGTTCGGCTCGATTTTCAAAATATTGAAGATTATATTAGGAATTTGTTCATTTATTATTATTATTATTATTATTATTATTATTATTATTATTATTTTAATTAAGATGGGTACCTTTGTATTAATATTACTACCATTGTCTACGGCAAAAATAAGTTTGCCGTGATCAATGCAATGATAAAAGGACGGGAGATTAAATAAAAATTCCAAAATAAAGTTTTATCCAACATTTAACATTCATTACAAAATGCCACCAAATTTGTTATTACAGAACAAAAGGTGCCCAATAAAAAACAAATCATTTTTTCTAAGAGGCATTTCTTTCGTCCCTGCTTCTGCATCTCCACTATCTCCAATGGCCTGGAGGACTCTGTCAATGAAGTTACGAGTGGTTGGTGCTGAATCCTTATCAAATATCAGTGCTACTGTAGATATCATAGAAACAGTTAAATAGATAGTATTGAAAACATACTTTTCTTTGATAAAGAATTACATGAAAGTCTATGCAAATATGATTACAAATAACAAAATCAAATTAGATGTGTCTTCCTTAAAACCGATCTCATGTAGTACACAAATGAAAGGATTTGGCATGCAAACATCAATGGCATTGTCGTCTTCTTCTTAAACTTTAGTATCATTAAGTAATGTAAAGTGTCACCTTATAGTTGCTGCCGCATGATTCTTCTCAAGATATATGAACACTTTTATAATGTAATAATAGGTGCCCTTTGCAAAATTTTATATTGGAAGCGCTACGAAGAGAGAGACAAATATTATTGATGAAATAGGTACTCAGTTATGAAATGTAACCACCTTTGCCGTGACACAATTTTAAATTATAAAGATATAAAATCCCACGCGGCCTAGCAGGAAGGAACCTCGCCAAAAATAAAACTTCCAATTCCTTCCCGGGGCCTCACTACTATTTACTTCAGTAACATTTTTCGTAATAGTTTAACTTCTATCCTATTCTGTCCCATTTGTTCATTCTCTGCCCCCTCAATACATGCTTCAATTACATCTCTATTTACATCTGACATTCTGTTTGCATACTTCAATATTAGAAGTAGAATAGTATATTTACTGTAATTTATAATAATAATAACAGTAACACAGTGCCAACAATAATAAACCAAATCAAGAATTGAACATTGGGTTTTTAACACTGGGTCTTCAGATATTAAAACTATCTTTCTCTGTCATTAGAGAGAGGTGCTGGTGAACTCTCTCTTTCTACAAAATAAGGAAAATTTATTCTAAATCATCGATGAATTTAACATTGGGTCTTTATATATTAAAACTAGCTGTCTTTGTATTTAGAGAGGTGTTAGTGACAATGGGAGGGTGTCACTAGCACCTCTCTCTTTCTACAAATCAAGGAAAATTTATTCTAAACCACCAATAAATTGAGCATTGGGTCTTGAACACTGGGTCTTCATATATTAAAACTAGCTTTCTCTGTATTTAGAGAGATGTGCTGGTGCCAATGGGAGGGGGTCACAAGCACCTATCTCTATCTTCATTTATTAATCTTCATATATTAAAACTAGCTTTCTTTGTAATTAGAGAGGGGTGCTGGTGACAGTGGGAGGGTGTCACCAGAACCTATCTGTTTCTACAAATTTAGAAATTTGTTCTAAACCATCAGTGAATCTCACCTCGTAAGTATTCTCCTTGTCTAGACCAGTTAGGAAGGAATTTGTTCATCATTAATCATTTTCAGTAATATATATTGGTGTTGCAAACTAACATGCAATGTTAATTCATTAACTACTTTCCAGTTATTTTAACACCAATGCCAAATTTCCACACTGATATATCATAACTTTCTCATTATTGTATCAGATATATCAATGAGGATACCTCAATTGTTCCCATGCTAGAAATGATTAAAGAATCTGGCCGTGCTACATTTCTGGTGACGAACAGGTAGCTTTTTTTTTTTTTTTTCCCTGCAATGTTGTTGAAGATAATATGCCCCCATTTGGCCCCCATTATTTGTAATTATTTGAGATTGTAATTTTTGGAAGTGTTTTTTCTGATAAATGTGTGGTTAAAAAAGAAGAAATTATTTTGGGTTTACGTGTAATATTATTTTATTAGAGAATGTGTGGTTACTAGGAAGAGAGGAAAAATGGATTATAATTTTAATGGAGGCCAAACGGGGCTATGTATGATCCCTCCATGTTTTTGACTTGAACCTTGTTAAAGTAAAAGAATAAGAAGGCTTATCACATGTTGTGTTAGCCTCCCACTATTTATAATAAGAACTTAGGAAACCCTACGTATTACATAAAAGACTTAAATACCCTTTAACACTCCCCCTCAAGCTGGAGCATATATATTGTATGTTCCAAACTTGTTACAAATGTACTTTATCCTTGAGCCTCCCAACGATTTAGTAAATATATCAGCTAACTGATCAACTGAGTTTACATATTTAGTCTCAATCTGCTTCTGCAACAATTTTTCTCGAATAAAGTGACAATCAATTTCAATGTGCTTCATTTTCTCATGGAAGACTGGGTTGGAAGCAATGTGAAGTGTTGCTTGATTATCACATACCAGGTCCATCGGTGAAGTGTGTTCAAATCCAAGTTCTTCCAACAAATGTTTCAATCATGTTAACTCACAAGTGGTATGCGCCATTGCCCTGTATTCTGACTCTGCATTCGATCGCGCCACTACCGTCTACTTTTTACTCTTCCAAGAGACAAGGTTACCACCAACAAATACACTACCCAGTAATAGATTTCCTATCTAAGGATGATCCGGCCCAGTCTGCATTTGTGTAGCCTTTTATTTGAGTATGTCCGAAATTTTGATATAGCAAACCACAACCAGGAGCACCTTTCAGATATCGAAGAATACGAATCATTGGACGATCCAAGAATTGACTGATAACACTAACTGCAAAGCAGATATCTGGTCTGGTAACTGTCAGGTAGTTCAACTTCCCAACTAACTGTCTATATTGAGCTGAATCTGTTAGGGGTACACCCTGATCTGGCAATAATTTGGTGTTTGGATCCATAGGCGAGTCAATAGGTTTTGCTCCTAGCATTCCTGTTTCACTTAATAGATCAAGGACATATTTTCTCTGGGACAGATAAATGCCTTGACTAGATCGAGCAACTTCAATCCCCAAGAAATACTTTAGGTGCCCCAAATCTTTGGTTTGGAACTTACTATGCAAACACCTTTTGAGTTCTTGAATACCAATGTGATCATCCCCAATAATCACGATGTCATCCACATACACAATTAACAATATTCTTCTGACTTTACTATGCTTGTAGAGGACAGAATGGTCGACTCCACAACGTTGAAGACCAAATTCAGTTATCACTTCACTAAATCTTCCAAACCATGCTCTAGGAGACTGCTTGAGGCCATAAATAGATTTCCTCAAACGACATACCAAATCAGACTCCCCCTGAGCAACAAATCCAGGAGGTTGCTCCATATATACTTCCTCAGTTAGATCGCCATTTAAGAAAGCATTCTTGATATCAAGCTGATGTAATGGCCAATGAAAAATAGCAGCCAGAGAGATGAATAAACAAACAGAAGCGAGCTTGGCAACGAAAGAAAATGTCTCATAGTAATCAAGACCATAGACCTGAGTATAGCCTTTAGCAACCAAGCGAGCCTTGAGTCGATCAATTGTGCCGTCCGGATGAACCTTAACAATGTACACCCACCTACAACCAACTATAGTTTTGTCAGGCGAAAGCGAGACGAGATCCCAAGTGCCATTATGATGTAAGACAAACATTTCTTCTTCCATTACTTTCGCCCAACCAGGGTGAGTAAGGGCCTCTGAAACAGACTGAGGAATAGAAATAGAGGACAGAGAAGCAACAAAAGATAAGTATGAAGGGGATAGATGTGCGTATGAGACAAATTTAGAAATAAGATGGTTAGTACAGGTGCGCTTACCCTTCCGAATGACAATGGGCATGTCTAGGTCAGACAATGGTGGGTTCGCTGGAGAAGAATCTGAGGGCACAGAAACGATGGGCACAACAGCGGAGGCGTCCTTATGGCGACGAGAGTATACCTGCAAAGGGGTTGAAGAACGATTGGATGGGATAGGATATGGGGCGGAGGAAGAAAGTGTAGGGGTGAGGTCAATTTGCAAAGGAAGTGTAACATCCAAATCATCTCGAGAGGATGGGGCAGAAAAGTAAGGGGTAGACTCAAAGAATGTAACATCTGCACACACAAATGATCGACGTAAGGATGGACTATAATATCGATAACCCTTTTGTGTGCGAGAATAGCCGAGGAAGACATTTTAAAGCACGAGGATCTAACTTGTCCCTGCCGGGAGTCAACTGATGAACGAAACAAACACACCCAAATATGCGAGGAGGTAAACTAAACAAGGGTGAACGGGGAAAAGAATGGAATGAGGAATCGTGCCGTTCAGGGTAGAGGATGGCATTCGGTTGATTAGGAAGCAAGCTGTAAGAACCGCATCGCCCCAGAAGTATTTGGGAACGTTCATCTCAAAAAGGAGAGTCCGGGCCACTTCTAGGAGATGTCGATGCTTACGCTCAGCAACCCCATTTTGCTGTGGTGTGTGAGGGCAAGAAGACTGATGCAGGATACCAGAGTGCGACATAAATGAAGTAAATGGCTGAGAAAAATATTCTCGAGCATTATCACTATGAAGAATACGCACGGGTACATTAAATTGAGTTTTAACTTCAGCACAAAACGTACGAAAAATAGAGAATAATTCTGAACGATCTTTCATTAAATAAAGTCAAGTAATTTTGGAAAAATCATCTACAAAAGCGACAAATTAATGAAAACCAAATGTAGAAGTAACACGAGAAGGACCCCAAACGTCTGAATGAACTAAACGAAAAGGACTCGATGCTCGAACATGAGCTGGGGAAGCAAATGAGACACGATGATGCTTACCCAATTGACAAGACTCACACTCTAATGAAGACAAATGACCTAAACTAGGAATAAGTAACTTGAGGTTGCCAAGGCAGGGATGACCAAGGCGACAATGGATCTGGTAAGCTGATGCAACAGCAGGACAGGCAATAGGTGGGTGTGCAGGACTCTTATCACGATCAAGGTAATAAAGGCTATTTTCCTCACGCCCGGTGCCAATTGTCTTCCGCATCCTTAAATCCTGGAGAACGATAAAATCAGGAAAAAATGAGACAAAACAATTAAGACGTTTGGTGAGCTTACTAACGGACATCAAATTAAAGGAGAACGAAGGAATATACAAGACAGAGGAGAGAGATAAGGAAGGTGAGGGTTCCGCTGTACCAATGCCACGGATAGGGATAGCGGAACCATCAGCAACTGTAACAGGGGATAACGAAGAAGATGACTGAATATGCGTAAATAAAGAAGATGTACCTGACATGTGATCTGTGGCAGCAGAATCTATGACCCAAGGTGTGGGAGGGGATGGGCGAATGAAAAGACAAGCAGAAGAAGTACCTCGTTGAGCTAAAGAAGCAATAGGAAGAGAGGCCTGCTGAGATGCCCTATACTGAAGGACCTGAGCATATTCCTCATCAGATATGTCCTTGGCCGCCTGAGATTCTGGAATGGTACAATTATCTGGATCAGATGTCACTGCATTGGCAAATTTGGGTGGACAGCCAACTAAATCCCAACATGTCTCTCTATTATGATTCTCCAAACCACAAAAGGAGCACTGACGAACAGAGCCATGACCACGGCCACTACGTCCACCCCGAGGGCCACTACCACGGCTACCACGAGAGAAACCACCACGATCACCACTAAGTTGATCACCTCGATTTCGTGTAGGAATCTATGTAACAAGTGCCGAATGCTCAGATGACGTAGACGAACTTGAGCCAGAAATATTGTCCTTGGTAGTGCTACGTGAGACACGAGAATACATTTCAGTAATGGTCGAGAGAGTAGCACTGGAAAGAATCTGAGATCGAACTGGTTCAAATTCTGGACATAATCCAGTCAAGAACTTCATGACACCCATCTGCTCACGTTGCTTTTGCATTTCTTTCAGATCGATAGTCATTGGTAGGATAGTATTCATCTCCTCATAGAGGCGATTGAATGTGGCAAAATAATCTGTAACGGATTGCGTGCCTTGCTGAAGTTGGAAGTACTCTACCGATAAATCATACATCCTGGTGAGATTACTCGAATATAATACACGAAGATACTCCCATATATCTTTGCACGTATCTAGATGAGTACAGAGATCAGCCACCTGAGGCTCCATCGAATTCCACAACAATGTTACAATCTGCGTATCAGCCTGAATCCAGTCGTCATACTTTTTATCATCTGTTGCCGGGGTGGATTCCGTAAGGTGACAGTGTTTTCCTTATCCAGTTAGGGCTATTTTCACAGCCTTAGACCAATTTAAATAATTAGTTCCATTCAACTTACGGGTTGTTAATGGTTGAGGTGTAGTCATCGACATTAGTACCCTCCAATTCAATAAGTAATAAACAGCTCGCACAAGGGAAACAAACCAACAATACAAACAACTGTAGGGCTTAAACGAAGAACATGAGAGTCATAACCAGACTTACGAACATTTGTAGTACTTTCATACGAACAATAACCTATAACCAGAAGCAGATCTGAAATTAGCAGATTGAACACTGATAAAAAATCAGCATGATGAACAGTACCAACGGATGAACAGTGCGTGCTGATGAACAGTAACCGATTTTTTTTTTTAAAGGCAGAAAGAAAAAGAATGTTTGAACAAAGCTTATGGAATTAATGTCCCATAACCTTGCTCTGATACCATGTTAAAGTAAAAGAATAAGAAGGCTTATCACATATTGTGTTAGCCTCCTACTATTTATAATAAGAACTTAGGAAACCCTAGGTATTACATAAAAGACTTAAATACCCTTTAACAACCTAAAAGAAGAGATTCTTTGAAACATTTCCTACCAAGAGTGAGTTACACCTTTTTCTATGGGTAAATCAGAAAAATGAAATAATATTCTCTAGTTTCTTTCTCGGCGGAGGCAGAAGATTGCATCAATTGATGCTACCTGAATGTCTTTAAGAAACTTTAGAGTTTGAAAACCCTTCGTACCTGTGGAAACTCAATGGTTTTGATATACGTTCATAGTGTTTTGGAGTCAATGTCTCTTAAAATCAGAAAAATGGAATAGTTCTCTTAAAATCAGAAAAAAATGGAATAATCTTCGCTAGTTTCTTTCTAGGTGGCAGCAGAAGATTGCATCGATTGATGTTACATGAATGTATAAAAGAAACTTCAGAGCTTCAAACCATGTTGTACATGTTGAAACTTGTGAAGAATATTATAAATTGTATATAATAAACTTGTTTCTATTACAAAGTAAAAGACACTATTTATAGGGTTACAAATAACTGTAAAAGGAAATATTATGCAATCTACTATTAAGGAAAGTAATCCTACACTAAAAGAAAATATTATAATCGCAATCTTTGACGATCTCTGGAATCTTATTCAATATCCTTGACATCCCCCCTCAAATTGATGCTGGTAAAATCATCAATTTGTAATCATGAATTGACGACGATGACAATACTTGTGCCCACGAAGAAGAAATCCAAATCAAAGCAACCAACGACGAAAAGTACTGACGGCGAGAGACCAAGAACAACAAAGAAACAAAACACTTCAAGAACACTCCAAAGAAACAACGAGAACCAACGAGAAACCACGAACAACTACGAGAAACCACCGAAGAAGAGTCACACGTTGACAAAAATTCAGTCAACCGTGGACGACCAGAAGAACCCACACCTAAAAGGCTGAGTTGTGACCCAAGATAATCGAAGATTCAACTACTCCAAAGACACTCCAGAGAGCTCACTCACCAGTAAGAATTTCCAAAGGAAATTTACGAAGTGTGCCAACAGACACAGCGAGCTCTATCTGTTGGGAAAACTTAGTTGAACATATAATTCATGTTCCAACAAAAGCTCTAACGCCAAAACACCGGCCAAAACTCCAGATGAACTGGACATATACTAAACCAAATTCCAAATGAACTGAACCAAATTCTAGATGAACTGGACATACTAAACCAATCTAAATGAACTGGACATATACTAAACCAAATTCCAAATGAACTGGACCAAATTCCAGATGAACTGGACATACTTAACTAAATTCCAAATAAACTGGACCAAGTTCCAGATTACCAAAAGCTGAAGAAACTCCAAACAAACTGCAGAAACTGAGTTGTGGCCACCGGAATGTGATGCGACTTTGATACATCCGAAAAGAAAATAAAAAAAAAAAGAAAAACAACATTGGTAGCCGGACGAGCGGCTCAAGGCCGCTCGTCGGAAACGAAATTCAAAGGTTAATTTGTTTAGGATCGAAACTGCTCTGATACCATGTGAAGAATATTATAAATTGTATATAATAAACTTGTTTCTATTACAAAGTAAAAGACACTATTTATAGGGTTACAAATAACTGTAAAAGGAAATATTATGCAATCTACTATTAAGGAAAGTAATCCTACACTAAAAGGAAATATTATAATCGCAATCTTTGACGATCTCTGGAATCTTATTCAATATCCTTGACAAAACTCAATAGTTTTGATATACGTGAATGGTGTTTTGGAGTCAATGTCTGTTGCCAAATTGCTATTTTCTTGGCTCTCAGAAGATTGAAATATCTAAAGTACTTTTCCTGGATTTATTAAAATGAAAAATAAAAGATACTGGCAAATATCTTCTTTTTGGCTTTCATATATTATTACTTCATTCCTCTTTAAAAATTTAAGTTCTTAGTGACTGCATTAGTTGCTATAAAATATGACGTGAGGAGTTTACGTTCAATAAGCATATTTTAATGCTTATTCGCTAGACTTCTCCCTTGGCTTTTCAGTATAATTCCCTTTCTTTGAATTGCTAATGTATTATCCCAAAAACTTTCACTATTAATATGTTTGTGATGGACTGAAGCTGTTGTACAATGTCTGTGCTTAAATGAATGCCTAAATAACTCTATTGAATTTGGTGCAGCTTGTGGGACTATACAAACATCGTAATGAACTTTCTCTGTGGACCAAACACCATGAATAGCTGCTGCTCTGCTACCAATTTTGATTGGCTTCATTACTTCAATGTTGTTATTACTGGCAGGTCATTAGCTTCTTGACACATGACTCTCTTTGCAAACAGTGTGAACTATATATTTTTTCTTTCTTTTCCTTAAAATAATTGCCATTCATGCAAATTGAGAAGAAAGAAATAGACAATCCAGAAACACATTGATTATATTTTTTGATCAAAATATTTTCAATTGGTAGTTATTTCTTCCGCTTAGTGGATAATTATTTGGTAACTGAAGATTAGTCAGTAATTTAAGCGAATGCTTTAAATCAATTTGACAATATTGCATCTGTTAGCAGTTTGATGTTGATGTGGAATTCATCGGTGATTGATAGTCAATGGCTAGTTTTTCTGCCTTAATTCTTCTAATTATTGAAAATATGAATCCCTTCATGCAGTGCAAAACCAGGTTTTTTCCATGATGAAAATCGTGCTAATCTTTTTGAGGTTGATCCCGAGTCTGGGATGCTTCTCAACACTGATAATGGCACTCCTATGCCTCCGGTTAGTTGAATCTTCACTCTCTTTTACTGAATAGGAATCTCCTTCAAGTCTAATGACCCATGTCTTATTGTTGATTAACTAGGTAGATACTTCATTAAGGCTGCCCTTGAATATAGACAAGAGTTGCAGAGTTTTTCAGGTATAGCTGCATCCTACAATCTGTCTAAATTTGTACCATTCTAACATTGTTAATTTTGCAGTTAGTATCCCTTGTCATTATGTTATTGGTTTTCTCAAACTCTGTTTTCAGGGAGGAAATGTTGGCCATCTGCATAAACTGTTGTCCATAGAGTCGAGTTCTCAGGTATTCTAGTCATCCTATAGTTAGGATGTTTTTCTTTCCCATCCTTTTTAATTCTTTTATCTGTTATTAGGCTCTATGAAAGCCTGTTCCCGTGATTTGCTGCATGCACATGTACAAGTGGTTTATTTGAAGCCAAGACGTACAAAAATGAAAGGAGACCATTTATGGTGGTACATTTTAAATATTTGGGACAAAGTTAAAGATAAATAATTTAGCTTTAGTAGATTTTTGAATATATTCACGAGTTCTGAGGGTGTGGGTGAAATGAGTTTAAGGATTTAACCTTGATGTTCTTGGTGTTAATCTCCATCTTGCACAAGAAATACACTCCCCGTTTCCAAAGAAACAAGGACATTACTTATTAAAATCAACTAATACTTGTTCAAATTATTATTCTCATTCTTGCCATTTTTGGGACATCCTAAAATATAAATAGTATTGTGCTTTTTCTATTCTTTTCTGACCAAGGGAAAATTTGTAAGGTAGGGAAGTCACGATCAAAGTACTATGCTAAAATGTCAATCAGCAAAAGAATGAATTCAATATTAGGAGGGCTTTGTCATGGTTTTCTTCTATTAGAAACATCTATATGTTACATCCTTTTAATTGCGTAAGATTTGATTGATTTCTTGCAAACCATTAACATTTAATTTCTTAGGTACTTTATGTTGGGGATCACATCTATGGGGATATTTTACGCAGTAAAAAAGTCTTAGGTATGCCTCTTATCTCCATTATAGAATACGTCAATTTGTAATATATAACTGCATTGTTGTTCTCAATGATGGAAGTTGCAGTAAAACCTACTTGGTTGTTGGTGAAACTTATTGTTAATCTAAAATTTACTTTTCATGAAAGATCTGCCTGGTGTGAAGGACATGTTGCTTGACGGCACAGTGTTCTATTTTTTATCTAACACAAGGTTTTAGGGAAATTGATCTCAGTTAATGATCATCATTTTTGTCCATATGCTTTTTACAGCCTTCTTCTTTTTTTACTGGAATTAATTCTTAGTGGTATTTATATCTAGCTGGAAACTGATAAATATTGGTCTCAAGAAAATTATGGCATTTAGAAATTGCTCAGTGTGGCGTCAAATGTAATTAATAGCATAGTGAAGTTCATTCCTTTCTCCCTAATCCCTTGCAAATCCTAAATTTTCGTCTTTGGGCTGTTGTGCAAGGTGTCAACTAAGTTGGAAAGGGATTTTGGATATAATTAGTATTACTTTTTATCTAGTTTGAGACTGGATAATACGAGTATTCTATCCTGTCAACAGATTATATCTTTTTCACCTAAGCATGTTGTGATTTTGTGACATCTGTTAATAGGTTGGAGAACAATGCTTGTAGTTCCTGAGCTTGAGAGGGAGGTTGCACTTCTCTGGGAGTTAAGAGATACCCGCAAGGTATAGCCATATAGATATAATTCTTGTTTTCACCTATTGCTTGACCTCATTATAGAAGAGTTAACTTTGTCTGTGTGTTAAACGATCTTCTTATTTCAGAAGATATTACTTGTCCTGCAGACAAATGTTTTGAAACATCGATTTAAAATTTCAAGTGAAGTGATCAGTCCTACTTTACTTGGTGTGACGAGTTCAGAGAGATACTCGATTATTTTCGATTATTTCCTCAGTTTCATCAATATTAATCCCCCATTGTGTTTTACTCTGCATTATGACCCTTTATTCTGTTCTGGAAGTTCTGTTGTTGATTTGGAAACCATGTTTTCTCTGCAGCAACTCCAGTTATTGAGGAATGAAAGAGATCACATAGAAGACAAGATACATCATCTCAAATGGTCCATCAGGTGGCTTATTTTCCTTTACTTTGAAACTTTACTGCATAAATTTGTGGTCAATAGGCTGTATATATGCTTTTTTCGTTGTTATTGTGGGTATAAAAACTGTTATGGAATTTTGGATTCCCCATCAGAAGAAATAAATTAAGTTATTAAATTACCGTCTTCCTTTTATGATTGATTTTATGAATTGATTGAAGTTTTTGAGGTCATAAAACAATCCTCTGCAGCATTTTGAATACATTCCTGTGAAAATATTTAAGAAACATAATGTGGGCTCAGGTTTGATGACGTGAATGCTGACAACGACGAAGAGCTAATTGCTGAGCTTGACAAACTGAAGGTTGGTATATCTAGCGAACATGTAACTTTGAAAATAACGTTTGTTTTCACAAAGATGCCTTTAGATGTCCCATTGAATTTAGTGTCTGAGGCTCACTAGTCTATCTTTCAAACTTCAAATGTGAGAATAGAGGTGTAAATAACAACAAAGTTACTTGAAGAATTTTGAGTTATGTTAAGGATATCACTCTGAAGATTTATCATGCTGTTTTTGTGCTTCACATTTAGCGAGGGATCAAATGTTCCATGTTACTTAAAATGTTTTCTCATTTGTACATTTTATTTGTACCTTTTCTATTGGACTGTGGAGCCTAATTGTTTGTACACTTTCCCCCCTGGCTGTGGGTTGACTTAATAACTACACATTTATTAGGTCAACCCAATGTTCCTGTCATATTCATAAAAAAGTGATCTGGGCGAAGCTGTTACATGTAAAATAAACTGATTAGTGTGAAAAATCTTGAAAGTTTCTTCTTCATTGAAGTGAGAAATCTAGTGCGGCAAGTGGACATAGACTGATTTGTTTGCTTTGTGTGTTTCTGACTTTGTTTTGCTTATTGTTTCTCTAGGAGTTAGGAAAAGGTTTGATCTCCCTAATATTGTCATCCTTTACAGTAGTAACCTGTGAGTAATAGTCGCGCTTATGACACTTCATCTTTTATATGGCTTAATAACTGAAACAATAGTTTGAATACTTTGGCGTTTGTTATGCCTAGTCCTTTTAGCAGCTCGGGTTCTGAAATTACACTGTTGTTGAATCAAACGTGTAATTGTTTTCATATTTGTTTTACTAACACATCAAAACTCACAGTCTCGGAGCGAGCAAGTGCGGCTCAATCATCAACAAGCTCAACGAGAATGTCACCGAACGGTAAGAGATGGCATGCAAGAATTCTTCCTCTTACCATAAAGCATGGGATTAATGCTCTTAAAGAAAAATATTAGCTTGAATTATTTAATCTGAGTCAATAATCTTAGTGCATGTTAGGTATGTAATATCGAACCGTGCTAGAGCTTACAAGTTTTTTTTCTTTCCTTATTTTTATTTTTGGGTCTAGTGCTAATCCACCTTACCAAACATGCAAATATGTTATACAATATCTGTTAATACTTTTAAGTGCTAATGTATAATGTCTAATCAAATACATTCCAGTTCCACAAGGTCTGGGGACAGCTCATGAAGACAGGCTATCAGAATTCGCGCTTCGCACATCAGGTCGAATTGAACAACACTAGTAGCGAAAATATTAATCGACTAACTCTTATATTTCATCAAGTTTTATGTTAAATGAGTTTCATTTGTATTTCACAGGTTGAGAGATTCGCTTGCCTCTATACTAGCCAAGTTACAAATCTGAGCTTGTACTCGCCCGACAAATACTATCGACCGGGCGAAGATTTCATGCCACATGAAATTGATATCCTTGCTTTATAGAACACATTCTTCTCTCAAACTTTGTGGTATATGACATTTTGAGGAAGCATAGTTCATTGCTTATTTTCTGGAAATATGAAAGGGTGTACAAGTTCTGAAACATGTTAGTGGTCACTGTAAAACATAGGAAATGTTAAGAATGTAGAACTTCCTGCATTTTACTGGTGTATTGTTATGGTGTGGAGTACTCAAATATGATTTTTGCTGTCTCGTGCTTTGTTAGCAGATCAAGTTTTCGAATACAGCATAGGTGTGTAACTTCTAGTCGAGTCAAATTTTCCAACATGTTGTAAAGTTCTCAATGTTTGCACATGAAAAAGGTCTCGATACACAACTTTTCTTTCCCACGCAACGTGACATTACAATTCACTGCCTTTAGGGTACAAATATCGTTTTTGGCACGCTTCTGACACTGACACTATTTTGTAACAATTAGGCAACTTAGTCGATGTCATCATGTTACATTATCAGTTTCAATAAAACATTATTCGCGAGCATTACTTTCAAATTATAGTGGTATCGAGTTCAAACGCTGTTTCTTCGAAATATAACTCTTGGCCACATCTTGTAATAATGAAAACCTGGATTTCTGCTTGAAGAAACAAAGGCTGCACTAGCTGCCGAATCTTCCACTGGTAGATGGACAACTCTGTGGACCAATAGACCATGACCATAGTTCAAGTGTACCTTCGGTTAAACAAGATCATCACAATAAGTGGTATCAGAGCTAACGGTTGCTAGATAGCATTGTATATGCAAGCTCTTGAAAACGCGCAAGAATGTAAATAGTGAATTGTTATAGAGAAAACGTCTTTACTTTAGAATGTATAGATTAGGGCTATAAGCAAAAACCGTCAAACCGAACCGAAATCGCATTTTAGAAACCGTCGGTTTGGTGCCACATGGACCCGTCAACAAAATGGTTTTGAATCAAATCAAACCGATCAAAAACTGTTTGGTTTAGGTTTGAGAATTTTAATTGCTGTTTAAAACTAAACCGGACCGGTGAAAAAATATATAAAAATAAAAAAATAAAAATAATGATTTTTTTTTTAAATTCATCCAACTATGCAAAATTCAATAGTTTTGTCATTTGTATGTATTTTTGTCAATTTATAATTTTATATTACATATATATTATTATTATTACCAAATAATCCTAATTTATATCTAATAATCTCAAGACTAACATAATCTATCAAAAACAATTTTTCTCTTTAGAATTCAAATTTCTACAGTTGCTTCTAAGTCTGCATTCTCAAATGGAGGTCAGATACTTGATTCCTTTAGGGGCAAGGATGATTAAGACTTGTATATGCGGAAACAATTGGTTGTAAATTAAGAATTGACCTATAGTATTGTGTCAATATTTAGATGAAGTGGAAGCATTTGATGATTCAATAAAAGTTGTAGCAGGTGATTTATATTTTTTATTACCATATTTTTAAAGATTCTCTTATCTATCTTGTATCCAATACTATGATGATATAATGAATGTATTTGTTTGACAATGGAGACTATGAATCATATGCGACAACAATTGGTGTTTGAGTATATGTGAGAAACTGAATTCGTAACAAAATACAATGTAAGATTGTGTAATTGTTATGTTTAGATATTATAAACAATTGATTTATTATTATGGTTGGTTATTCTCTCTGTCTAATCAATAGTTTTATTTTTCAGATATGATGATCAGGAGGTCTTGTTGAACATTATTATATATTTTGGACTTTATATTTAGTTTAGTAGACTTGTATTGTAACGTTATCGTAACGTCTTAGCCTAAAATGGCAAACAAAAAAATTATATTTTAGTTTATTTTGATTTCACTTTGATTTAGTTGGTATTTAAATTTGTAGTAGATATATTTAGTTTGATTTAGATTTATTGGTAGTAAGATATAAATATATATTGAATTCAATGAATTAATGTCATAAAAGAAAACGGACAAAAAAATATACGGTGAAACTGGCGGTTTAAAATCGGACCAAACCGTTAGGTTTATGTTTGAGTTTTTTTTCAAACTGTTCAAAATGGTTTGGTTTAGGTTTGAGTTTTTTTCAAACCGACTTAAATGATTTGGTTTGAAAATTTGTCAAAAATCGCAAAAATCGGACCGCTTACACCCCTAGTACTATAGATAATTGATGGGTGGGTTTAACTGAGATAATCACTGCACAAAAGAACAATGTAAAATGCATAGAATATTTCAACGGTTAATGATATGGGATAATATCATGGTGCAAGGTTACCGTTGGATGCGATCGCGAAGGAATGTGTAATAATACCTTACATTATAAGGGTAATCAAAGTGAAGAAAACCCCACCCTGTCCACTGATTTCTACCCTCCAGTGCCTATATATATACAGCAGCTAGCCATGCTCATGCATACCTTCATTCACACCAACATTTTCGAGACTCATAATCCATTCCCTGTTATCCAATCGTTATCTAATACTGTATTCCAACCATGTCTTAATCTATAGCATGATGGAGTCGAATTGACAAGCACAGCCGAGCAAATCAAGTCATTTGAGAATGCATTGGCAGTGTATGACAAGGACACCCGGGATAGGTAGCACAACCTGGCTCGGACTGTGGATGGGTGGGAAGATTGGGGGTCAAGGCAAAGCAACATTACAAAAAGCTGGTCGTAGATATCAACCAAATAGAATCTGGGAAAGTCACCTTGCCTAATTACGAATCGCACAATGGAGACACCAGTAAAGGGTACAAAATCATAGATGATTTGGAACAAAGGTATTCATCGAACAAACTCTTCGCGTTCGTTTCTTCCTTAGTCTCTGTCCAGTCTATCAATACCAAATGTTACCCTAAACTTGAAGTTCCTAATAGACACTTCTTTTCTTTTCAGGCTGAATCTTAAGTTCCAGAGGAGGTACAACGGACATTCCCTAAGACAAATGCTCAAACAACATAAACCAATAGTGGATTATGTACATTTTTTTCCCGACCATCAAGCCTTTAGTTATTTTATGTGTTTCGGGCTAGAAATGTGTAAGGATTCAAAAGAACTCTCAATATAATTACAGTGATGCATCAGCAAGCGAGCCTCTTAAGCTGCAATTGCACACAAGTCATCTTTTACACTAGTATGGTCGCTTAATCCCAAAACAAACAAATTCCCTTGGGTGTTCAAGTAAATTATGACGGGAAATTTTTATACTTTCTCTATATTCTTTCATCCTCTACACTCTTCCCATCCAAAGAAAATGTTAAAAAGGAACTAAAGATGTAACATATAAATTGATAAAATGGCATCGAGAAAACCCTAAAAAGTGTGCTAAAATTAAACATAGAGTGATTAAAGCGGTGTAAAGAATGATCCAAGTGATCCAAGTCGAGGATAATACTTTGATTTTTTACATTTTAATTTTTTTTCAACCCATAAAAGTGCTAAAATTATAAGTCTCCATAAAGAAGAGTACTCCAGCCATTAATTAACCCATTTAGGGTTCTTTGTGTCAATTGCACATAAATATTCGGGGGTTAGCCCGCCCTAATTTAAAAGACCCTTCTAAAAATAGAAATGGGATCTCAACATTTATCCTTCACAAGCACAACTAAAATGTACTGCCATGGTAATGTTATAGCTCTCATCAAGAGAAAAATAATTCAATAGAATGTCTTCAATGTATAAGGGGCTCGAAAGGCAAACAATGTAGTGGTCTGCTTCATGGTAGAGAACGCCATAAACAAGAACAGTAAGCAGGAGCAATTTATAGAACCTCCTTTATCAGTCTTTCTGTAAGAGCTTTTGGAAGTCCCATTACACTATCTGTTGTACCCACCTGTCCAAATTAAAAAATATAACAAAATTCAGAACGATGTTTATCAAGGTCAGTTACGAGAGCTAAGAGACAAGAAACAACTCTCAGCGCGATTAGAACTTTCCTTTTACAGTCTATTCTGCAAGGTTTCAGGCAACCTATAAATAAATGAGCAATCAACTATACGTTCAACTAGGAATTAGAAACTTAAGGATTTAGGTACGGATTAGTGTCGTCGGTCAGTTTATGCATTCTCCCACAGAAGATCATTCAAATGTTGGAACGATGACCTTGATGAGATACTTGAAAAGAACTCCAGGACTTCTATTTTCTGAAAATAACAACTTACAGATGGAAGCTTACAGTAACGGTGACTCAGCTGGATCCATAACTCCTCTATATCAGGGTATTGTGCCTTTGTTAACGGTAATTTGGTCACTTGGAGAAGTAAGAACTGTAGGTCTTCCATAGGTCAAGGACACATTTATTCCTTTTGAAAGTCAAATGGCTGATTTTAATTAGAGATTATTTACTATATAGAGCTGATTAGTAGTTTCCATGTATAACCCACATAGAATCAGGGATTTAATTTGATTGTAAAGCATAAAATCTTCCATGTATATCTCTGTAATATTATATAAATTAAAGGCAATCCATACTGGAAAATCATTCAGCAAAAATTGGAATGGTATCAGAGCCATAAAATATTTTCGAACCTGTATTTGTTCTGTGCATTTCCTGCGCCGTGTTTGGTCAGTGACCAGTTCCTCGTAGTCGGCCCACTGTTGTGTGTGAGATTGGTGGCTAGTTCCTCGTAGTCAATCTTCTGTTCGTCGAAATCAAAGTCTCGGTGGTCGAATATTGTTTTCTTTCCTATACTGTTCCATTTTTGTCTTTGTGTGGGTTCTAAGTTCGCCGTCGTGTGTTGCAGTTGTTTTTTGACACCGTCTGAGTCGGGTTTTGAGTTTACCGTCGTGGGCTTGCAACAATTTTCCGGCACCGTCAAGTTCTAAGGTCTGTCTCCTGTTTGATGTTTTGTCAAGTTCTAAGGTCTGTCTCCTGTTTGATGTTTTAGGCTGAAGTCTTCGGTTACTTGTGGTTTGGGTTAGACTTTATATGTTGTTGGGCTTGGATTAGTGTTACTTTAATTTGATTGATTTATGCTTCTATTTGTTGGACTTCGGGATATTAGTTGGACAGAATTTATTTGGATTGTAATTAATTCTTTTTTTGGCTAAACATCATGTCAATTAAAAAAATGAGTCTGTTTGCATTCGCTTTACTGGGAACAACTATTCTTCATAGGCTTTTCACTTTCAATTATTGGTCGAAGGGAAAGGTGATCTGTGGGGACATTGATGGAAGTCTCCTGCCACCGGATCAAGAGAAAGTTAAGAAGTATCTTGCCTGGAAAATCAAGGATTCTCGAATTATGACCTGGATCATCGGATTGGTTGATGTGCAAATTGTCCTTAATCTCAAGTCTTACAAGTCAGCTCGTGCTACGTGGGAATTCTTAAAGAAATTCTGTACTCAAAAGTAACACAGCTCGGCGACTTCAATTGAAGAATATTATCATGGGTTTTCTAATCGTTGGGCCGAGTACATAGATATCATCTATGCTTCTGTGGGGACATTGATGGAAGTCTCCTGCCACCGGATCAAGAGAAAGTTAAGAAGTATCTCGCCTGGAAAATCAAGGATTCTCGAATTATGGCCTGGATCATCAGATTGGTTGATGCGCAAATTGTCCTTAATCTCAAGTCTTACAAGTCAGCCTGTGCTACGTGGGAATTCTTAAAGAAAGTCTGTACTCAAAGTAACACTGCTCGGCGACTTCAATTGAAGAATACTATCATGGGTTTTCTAATCGTTGGGCCGAGTACATAGATATCATCTATGCTTCGGCTTCACCAGACAATTTGAAAGCTGTACAAGCTATATACGAAATCATCAAGAGGGATCAATTTCTCATGAAATTGCGAACTGAATTTGAATCTGCCAAGTCTAGCCTTATGAATCGCAAATCTATAAGGAGTTTGGTCACATAGCCCTTTTAAACTCCCATCATTTCTGAGATGATTCAACAAATGATTATCTCTGCTTTGTTTGACTTAGGTATCTCGGGTAATCCACCAACTGCTCATTCTTCTTTGTTATTATTAGAATGATCCAATGTTGCTTAGTAACCTTAGACCATATAATGGACCTCTCAATATACACACTACTGATGGTAATACTCTTCCTGTCACCAGATTTGGCTAACGTTTTAGTCTCTCCTGATTTATCCACCAACCTTAAATCTGTTGGCCAACCGTTGATAACAATTGCACAGTATCTTTTTCTTCTTCTAGTTGTCATGTGCAGAACCAGGTATCCAGGAGCACGATTGTGAAGGGGCCTAAAGAGGACGTCTCTTTCTTGTTTCACCGAATCCTATTTCGTCTTTTCCTATTAATTATAATTCTGCTACTTTAGATACCATGCTACTTTAGATACCATTGATTGGCATAAGAAATTGGGACATCCCAATTCTAATGTGTTACAACATTTGTTAAACTCTGATTTACTTAGTAATAAGAATTCTGCTTTAGTTTCATCTCTCTTGATTGTGCTTCATGCAAACTTGCTAAAAGTAAGATTTTACCGTTTTCGTTTCATAGTTCTCATGCTTTCCATAGTTTTAATATTGTTCATAGTGATGTATGGAGTCTTGCACGTGTATTATCTCATGCTCATTATAAATACTTAGTTACTTTTATCTTTGATTATAGTCAATTCGCATAGGTTTATTTTCCTCGTGCAAAGAGTAAGGTTCTCTGTCTTTTCCTTGCTCTCATTAACAATCATTTTTCCTCAATCAAAATCTTAAGATCTGATTCTGGAGGTGAATATACGTCTAATGTGTTTCAATCTTTTTTACAAACCAAAAGTATTATTCTTGCCCTTCTACCCCTCAACAAAATGGGGTAGCAAAACGCAATAATCGTTACCTTCTTGATATGGTTCGGACTCATCTGATTGAATCTTTTTTTTCCATTTCGTTTTTGGTGTGAAGCATTATCTACTGCTGTGCATCTCATAAATTGATTACATTCTCACACCTTTAATAATGCTTCTCCATTTTATAAGCTCTTTGATCATCATCTCACATTCTTATCCACGCCCCATTGGCGATATGGGTTTTGTTCACTTACAATCACATGAAAGGACAAAACTTACCCCTCGATCTATCAAGTGTGCATTTCTAGGATATGATAGGACTCAAAAATGGTATATGTGTTATGACCCTACAACATAACGAATTCAGATTTCTCGTAATGTTATTTTCTTTGAAAAAGAAGCATTCTTCACTTCAGAAGTTGTGGTTCCCCCCAATGTGTTCTCTGTCTTACTTGATTTCCCTACAGAATCCTCTCTATACAATCCAGATTGTGTTTACACTCGTAGGGATGTTGCACCTATCACTGGTCCCGAGTTTCTCTCTTAGGCGACTGCCCTCCCAAACCTCTCTAATCCTCCACCTACAACATCAGATCCTTCACCGGATGATCTGCAACCTCTTGTCCCTCTTCTTCGTACTTCTCGTGTTCATCGACGAAGATTACGACAATCATGTATATCTTGAACGCACCAAACATATTAAAGTGAATTGTCATTACATCCGGGATGCCTACGATTCCAATGCCATTGCTCTTCTCCATGTTTCCATAGCTAAACAGGCCGCAAATATCTTCACTAAATATTTGACTAGCCATCGTCATAACTTTCTAGTTAGCAAATTAATGCTGTAGACTTACCGGCATCAATTTGACGGGGAGGGAGGTATTAGAGGTTATTTACTATTTAGAGCTAATTAGTAGTTTCCATGTATAACCCGTATAGAATCAGGGATTTAATTTGATTGTATAGAATAAAATTTTTCCATGTATATCTCTACAATATTCTATAAATTAAAGGCAATACATACTCGAAAATCATTAAGCAAAAATTGGCAATATTCTCACCAAACTTCTTCTGGACAATGTATTCTCTAGCTAATAGTTAGAAAGCTGATGGAATGGTGGATCTATTTAAGCCAAACCAACTCGTTACATTTTCATGAATATTTTTAGCTGTTAGGAAATTGTAACTAGCCATTCAGAGAATTTCATATTTCTCTATGTTTTTATTTCCTGCTTCGTAACCCTAGATTAGACCTATATGCTGTAACTTTTTTCCTTTCTCGATACAAATACAATGGAATTACACAATTTGTATCAAGAACTTGTAAACTGTCCCCTCATTGGCCAATGCTCCCTTGACTATCCCTTCACACCAGTTCACATACGTAAAGACCGGCTTCAGTCCACACCGTCTCTCCCTCCAGAACTTCATTATCCATCTCTTTTCCATCTCTGTAACCTTCAAGAACCTCTTATAGCATGTACACTTGCTGCCCCAAGTGCTAGGCCTCCTAGCCAGGTAACATTAATACTTCCATCCAGGATAAAGGATGTTGTGACGTATTTTGAAGAATTCTTGGAATTCATATATTATTTTGTCATTGTGTTGAATGAGTTTAAAGAGTCTTTCAGATATAATTACACTGTAGGGAGAATTCTCAGAATGCATGTATTACTTTGCACTTCTTTATCTTATGTCATGCAATCATTTCTCGGTATTCACATATTATTTTGTCATGGTCACGAGGAGGGGAAGAGTAAAAAAGGTATCGATATTAGAGAGGACTACTCACAGGATAGAATGATAATATTTACTGATGAATTCACTACATATGCTGTGCAAAACACAGTTATTTTGAAACAAGGCACTATATGAGTGAGACAATTTCCATTGGCGATAGCCAAACAGTAGACCGGACTCTCTAGCGACTCTCCCGGATGGAGAGTCAACCCGACAGATCCAAATCCACCCTTCCTGAACCAAACGACCCACCGAACACCGACCTCACGCCACAAATATATGCCCACCTGCAAGCGGCGGCCCTAGGTGGAAACCTTAGCGCCGTCGCTCATCAACAGTGCTTTTCTCAAGGAGACGAAGACCTGATTCACATAGTTCCGCCTACCATTGAGTCTCACGCGCCTCACAGGATGCTGTGCAGGCATTTCTGACTCCGGCGAGCTCAACAAGTCATCCAAGCGGTGCTCCGGCAGCGCATGTGCTCCACGCTCTGGCAGCGCGTGAGCCCCACGCGCCGACGACGGTGAAACAGCAGCTTCCTCGTGATGTGCCCAGGCCGTTCCACTGACCCGTTCCACTGTCAGGTACTTCCCACACCCAAGTTCGGAGGCGGGCAAGCTTGTTTGGAAAAAGGGATTTTACTTCAAGGTTTAGAGTGGAGGCGAAGGAGTTTGTTGTGTCTATTAGTAAAGTTGGCATTGTCAAGTTGACAAAATGGGGTCCGAGGATATCGAATGCAATAAATATGGGGAGGTTTGGTGCGTTGTGGGTGTTGAATATGGTGGATAGATTGAGGGGAGCAAGCAAACAGGAGGAGTTCGTTGCTAAGTTTACTGAGACCTCGAGAGCTTTCTGATAGGCCCCCAATCAAATACACCTATTCTAGAAGGTTCAAAGGGCAGGGGAGGGTAACAAATTCTGTTGAGTAAGGGGGGAGTTAGTTACAAGAGAGAGGAGTTAGTTACAAGAGAGAGGTTATAAATAAAATAGTGGAAGGAGTCAGGGCATCAAGAAATTACTGAGTAGTATAGCTACAGGAGAGCACGGCCCTCTTGAATGGCCTCTTATGAAATTCCTTTCAATTGTAACTTTTCATTCAATTAATACAAATCATTCCTGATTTCCTTTTTATTCTTCATTGTCTAATTTGTGGATCTATCAACTTGGTATCAGAGCACCAACTAAAACATGACGCTAGCAGATCGAGTAAATGTATTGGAACAAAAGGTGGATGGCAATCATCACGAGCTTCAAACCCAGTTAGGTGCACTACGATCGGAATTCCAGTCAATGCATACCGGCTTAATGGAAAAGGTGGATATTCTACTGCGGAGCTGGGCAGAACAGGAGAGGGACCGCAAGGAAAAGAAAATAGCGACAGAAAGGGAACCAGCGTCGACTGCGGAATCTGGGCTACCCCACCCAAGGCCGACCAGAACCCAGTATGAAGGAGACGGCACCGTGGGAAATTGGAGGGGAGAGTCGCGCATAAGGCGGCTTGACATGCCGGGGTTTGATGGGACCGAACCTGATGGGTGGATTTTTCGAGTAGAGAGGTACTTTGGAATTAACAGGATGACCGAAGAGGAGAAGATGGACGCTGCTGTTGTTTGCTTGGAAGGAGAGGCGTTGGTGTGGTTTCAATGGGAAAAGGGGCGGCGACCGATTCTAAATTGGGAAGAGTTGAAGGGGAGGTTGTTGCGTCGCTTCCGGGCCTCGCAAGAAGGGACGCTGTGTGCCCAATTCCTGGCGGTTCGACAGGTAACCACTGTTCGGGACTATCGCCGGCAGTTTGAGACGTTGGCGGCTCCACTGAACGGCTTGTCGGAAGAGGTGTTGGAAGGGTGTTTTATGAACGGGCTGAAACCGGAGTTGAGGGCAGAAATTCAATTGCACAGACCGGTTGGGTTAGAGCAGATTATGGAGACAGCCCAGTTGGTGGAAGAAAGAAATTGGGTTACTAAAGTAGGCCAATGGAGCCCAGGCCCACCCAAACCTAAAAACGGCCCCTGCCTCAACCAAAACCCATCTCAAAGCCCTAACCCAAGTTTTAAACCCATTATTCCCCTTAATATTACCCCAACCCGGATAGCCAGCCCTGGCTCATTCCAAAGGCAAACCATGCCCTTCAAACGACTCACTGATGCTGAGATACAGCGGAAGCGGGAAAGGGGATTATGCTACCGCTGCGATGAGAAGTTCACGATAGGCCACAGGTGCAAGAACAAAGAACTCCAAGTCCTCGTAATCCGCGAAATTGAGGAAACGCCGCCTGTCGAGAACGCGGTCAGCGACGAGCATCACTTGGCTGCGACCGGAAGTGAAGAAATGGAGTCAGAGGAGGTGAATCAAGCTGTAGAACTGTCGATTAACTCCGTGGTCGGGCTGACTACGCCGGGAACTATGAAATTAAAAGGGTGGTTCGGTCAACATGAAGTGGTAGTCCTTATTGACAGTGGGGCATCCCATAATTTCATCAGTGCCGAAGTTGTCCAGCGGCTAGGATTTCCTCTGTCGGGAACACCAGGGTATGGGGTGATTATGGGCACGGGCCTTACAGTTAAAGGGGAGGGCATATGTAAGCAGATACCCCTGAAGTTACAGAGCATGTCGGTTGTGGAGGATTTCTTGCCCTTGGAGTTAGGAAGCTCAGATGTAATACTGGGAATGCAATGGTTGCGGAAATTGGGGAAAATGCAAGTGGATTGGAATACTTTAACGATGACTTTCAACACGGCGGGAACCACAGTAACTCTCCAGGAAGACCCAAGTCTCAGTAAAATGCCGGTATCACTGAAGACCATGTTAAAGGCATTCCGAGAGCAAGGGGAAGGATTATTACTGGAATTGGGGCAGATTACAGTGGGGACTGAATCGGGACCGCCGGAACCACCCAAAATCATCGCGGAGGTACTGAAAGAGTTTTCGACAATATTTGAGCATAACAACCAGCTGCCTCCTCACCGGGATCATGACCATGCCATCAATTTGCAAGCAGGAACATGCCCTATTAGCGTGAGGCCATATAGATACCCGTACTTTCAGAAAAATGAGATCGAAAAGTTAGTGCAGGAGATGCTGGCCGCAGGGATCATTCAGCATAGCACGAGTCCAATTTCAAGTCCAGTACTACTGGTGAAGAAAAAAGATGGGAGTTGGAGGTTCTGCGTAGATTATCGAGCCGTGAACAAAGTAACCGTTTCTGATAAATTTCCAATTCCGGCCATCGAGGAGCTGTTGGATGAGCTACACGGGTCGTCCATTTTTTCAAAAATCGATTTGAAATCAGGATATCATCAGATCAGGGTCAAAACGGGGGACATCCCAAAAACAGCTTTCCGGACCCATGAGGGCCACTATGAATTTCTAGTCATGCCGTTCGGTCTGAAGAACGCCCCCGCAACCTTCCAGTCATTAATGAATAGCATATTTAAGGAGCAGCTTCGGAAATTTGTGTTGGTCTTCTTCGATGATATTTTGATTTATAGTAGAACAGTGGAGGAACACCGGGAGCATTTGAATTGGGTCCTGCAGCGGTTAGTGGATAATCAGCTATTCGCCAACAGAAAAAAATGCTTGTTTGGTCAGTCAGAGCTGGAGTACCTTGGCCACATAATTTCAGGTAAAGGGGTAGCTGCAGATACCTCTAAAGTGGCTGCGATGATAGCTTGGCCCCGACCCAGATCGCTCAAGGAGCTGCGGGGCTTCCTGGGCCTAACAAGGTATTACAGGAGATTTGTAGAAGCCTATGGGAAGATAGCGTGGCCTCTAACACAACAGCTGAAGAAAGACAATTTTGGATGGACAGACGAGGCAGAGGCGGCCTTTCTGCGTTTAAAAAAGGCCATGGTCACAGTTCCGGTGCTAGGGCTTCCAGATTTTTCAAAACCGTTTGTTATTGAAACCGACGCTTCTGGACATGGATTGGGGGCAGTCTTGATGCAACAACAGCAGCCGATCGCTTACTTCAGCCAAGCTCTTCCACCACGAGCCCGTAGCAAGTCTATTTATGAGAGGGAGTTGATGGCCATTGTATTAGCTGTACAAAAGTGGAGACACTATTTAATTGGGAGGCGGTTCATAGTCAGGACTGATCAAAAGAGCCTCAAATTCTTGCTGGAGCAGCGACTGGTGACTATAGAATATCAGAAGTGGTTAACCAAGCTGTTGGGATTTGACTTTGACATCGAATACAAGCCGGGTCTGGAGAATAAGGCGGCTGATGCCTTATCCCGAGTTGAATTAGCAACCGCTATGACGATGCTGAGTATGCCGTGTGTTCTACAACAGGAAGAACTGTCTAAGGCAGTTAAAGAGAATCCAGAACTATCCCAGATTCTCACAGCATTACATAATAATCCAACGTCATGCCCCGGGTTTGCTTTGGTGCGAGGCGCCTTGTTGTATCGGGATAAGCTCGCATTACCTAGGGATTCTTCGTTTGTGCTATTGGCATTGCAAGAGGGCCATGATAGCAAAATAGGAGGCCATGGGGGTTTTCTCAAAACATACAAAAGAGTGGCTGAAACCTTCTATTGGCGAGGCATGAAGAAGGACATTCAAGCTTATGTAGCAGCTTGCGCAACTTGTCAACAGAACAAGTACTCAACGCTCGCACCAGCAGGTTTGCTTCAACCATTACCTGTGCCAGAGAAGGTTTGGGATGACATATCCATGGACTTTATCGAGGGGTTGCCGAAGTCGGAAGGATTTGATTCAATCTTGGTAGTAGTGGATCGCCTGAGCAAGTACGGCCACTTTGTGGGCCTTAAGCACCCGTTCTCAGCACCATCTGTGGCTGCGGTTTTTATCAAGGAAATAGTTCGGTTGCACGGGATGCCACGCTCAATTATCTCTGATCGTGACAAGGTATTTGTTAGCAAGTTTTGGAGTGAGCTCTTCCGGTTGCAAGGCACTAAACTAAGACTTAGCTCGGCATATCATCCACAAACGGATGGCCAAACTGAGGTAGTTAACAGGAGCATTGAGACATATCTGCGATGCTTCACTTCCGGCAGACCTAAACAGTGGTTTCGTTTTCTTGCATGGGCCGAACTCTCTTACAACACTTCATTCCATGTGTCTGCCCAGTCAACCCCCTTCCGAGTGTTGTATGGACGGGATCCACCCCCTTTCATCCGTTTCGAGAAAGGTTCCACAGCTGTGTCCTCATTAGATCAGCAGTTGCTGGAAAGGGACCAAATATTAGAGGAACTAAGGGTGCACTTACAAAGAGCTCAGCAAAAGATGAAAGCAGCAGCTGATCAGCATCGGAGATCGGTAGAATTCGACATTGGGGAGCTAGTCTATCTTAAAATGCGTCCCTACCGTCGAAAAACCTTGGCACACCGTTTTAACGAGAAGCTCGCCCCCATGTATTACGGGCCATTTGAAGTACAAGCAAAGGTGGGACCAGTAGCCTACAGATTGAAACTACCTCCGGAATCCCAAATTCATCCTGTTTTTCATGTCTCGCAACTCCGGAAGGCTATCGGGAAATTCCACCTGCTTTCTCCTCTACCACAAACTTTGGGGGTTGATTGGGAGTTAAAAGTGGAACCAGAAGCTGTGCTTGGTTGGTGCGCTGCACCTATAAGCAATGGGGACAGGATGGAAGTGCTGATTCAATGGGTCGGGTTATCACCCTTGGAGGCAACATGGGAGTCTTTTGATCTCATTAATCAACAATTTCCTTTCTTTCACCTTGTAGACAAGGTGACTAAATTGGGAGGGGTAATTGATAGGCCCCCAATCAAATACACCTATTCTAGAAGGTTCAAAGGGCAGGGGAGGGTAACAAATTTTGTTGAGTAAGGGGGGAGTTAGTTACAAGAGAAAGGTTATAAATAAAATAGTGGAAGGAGTCGGGGCATCAAGAAATTACTGAGTAGTATAGCTACAGGAGAGCACGGCCCTCTTGAATGGCCTCTTATGAAATTCCTTTCAATTGTAACTTTTCATTCAATTAATACAAATCATTCCTGATTTCCTTTTTATTCTTCATTGTCTAATTTGTGGATCTATCACTTTCATGGCACAGCGATGTGGAAACAGTCGAGGTAGGTATCTAACGATAGCACAATACAGGGAGAGGCGACGGAAAGGAGTGGTGATGGTACCAGAAGGTGTGAATGGAGTGGGATGGGCGTCGATTCTGCAGATGTTTCAGGCAGTTGTCAATTTTTTTGTTATTAGAGATAAAGCTAAGCATCAATCGGTTAGAGTTAACAATTTACAAGGGAGAACTTATGCTGAAGTTACGGCAAACCGACATCTCGAGCAAAACACGAAAAAGCCAGTGTTGTTGCGTAAGGAAAGTGAGGTGTATGGGTACGGTACTCGCGCACGATCCCCAGCTCCTTCAAACGAGGGTCACTCAATGAGGCCTAATTTGGAGGAGACAAGGCCAGAAGTTGCATTAAACAATTTATTGAGTACTGCCGACATAAGGGCGAGGGTCCAAAGGTTGAAAGCTGAGCTGGATAAGCTGTTGAGGCTATTGGGAGATGGAGCTCTAAAGGATTCCAAGTTGATTTGCTGTCACAAATGCGGGGTGGATATGTTTGAGTATCCAACTATGAAATTACAATCGAACATGGCACAATCTAAAGATAAGCAGGTGAGGGTTGAGCCAATTTGTGAGAATCAAATAGGGTATAACGTAGAGTGTAGTGGAGATGACGATGGTGTAGGTTTGGTGGAAAGGGGTACGGATGGAAAATACTCGGGGTATGAGGCACTTCGGGAGGTAGATTTGACCGCATCTACAAAGGGAGTGGGGTTGATAGAGGAAGAGACTGATATAGTGATGGCTAAGGAATCAAGTCCGACATTGTCACAAGAGCAAGAGGTGACAGGTTCGACAACTGCGATTGTGAACACTTACATTAGAAGGTATCAGAAGTCTGTTAGAGGAAATGAGATGGGGAATGAAAAAGCGATAGGTGTGGGTGGATGGCAACAACGGAATAATGGACAAGGGTGTTGGGCATAAGGGGGAGGGGGAAGGACAGATCTTTGAGCCTGTTGGGTGCTGTGATAAAGGGCAGATAGTGGAAGTTAATGCGCTTGACGTTAGACCTCCAGCGTCAAATTGGGTTCTCCATAAAATTCAGGAATTCAGCAAGATGGTGGGTGTGTCATGCAATGGTTATGAAAATAGACTTGTGCAATTGTTTGAGGAGCTAGAGGCTAGTAGGGGACATGGGATGTATACACCAGGAGGGAAAGCTAAAAGAAAGGGAGACCGTGAGCTTAGGCGGCTCGAATGCTCAATAAACTATGATGTTAAAGGGAGTGAGTCAAAAAGAGGGTTGCAGGGTTGGTACGAAGGTGAGTTTAAATGATCCCAAAAATCATTAGCTGGAATGTAAGGGGGCTCAACGATGTTGGGAAAATGTTAGGTGTCCGAAACATGTTAAGGGGATGGCGGGCTGATCTTGTGTGTTTACAAGAAACGAAGTTAGAGGTCGTCTCGAGGGCTATTGTGAGTTCTTTATGGGGGGGACAGCATGTCGGGTATCAGTTTCTTGGAGCTTCAGGGGCATCAGGAGGTGTGCTTGTCATGTGGGACACTAGAGTTCTTGATATGGAGGAGGTTAGTAGAGGGTTATTCTCTCTTTCTATTTCTTTCAGTAATGTTGGGGATAGATTTAGGTGGATGTTTATTGGAGTTTATGGGCCGAATTCAGATGAGAACAGAAGGGGCTTGTGGGATGAATTGACTGGTATGATGGCTTGGTGGAACTTACCAGTGTGTATCGGGGGAGACTTTAACGTGGTTAGGTTTCCTTCTGAGAGGTCGAGTGGTGGGAGACTAACAGGGGCTATGGAGGACTTCTCTAGTTTTATTAGTGAAAATATGCTGGTGGATCTGCCTATGATGGGGGGAGAGTTTACTTGGTCATCCAATCGAGTTCAACCTGTCCAATCTCGTATTGACCGATTTTTTATTAGTGGTAAGTGGGAGGCTAGGTACGATGATGTCAGTCAGAGGAGATTGGTGAGAGTGTACTCAGATCATTTTCCTATCTCGTTATCTGGGATTGTAAGGGGTAGTAGAAGACGACCTTTTAGGTTTGAGAAGATGTGGCTTAAAGTTGAAGGTTTTGGGGAGCGAGTTTGGAAGTGGTGGGCCTCTTACGATTTCAGAGGATCTCCTAGTTATATTCTACATCTGAAATTGAAGGCATTGAAGGGGGATTTAAAGAAGTGGAATGGGGAGGAGGTGGGAGACATTGACTGTCACAAGAATCAATGTTTATCAGACATAGAAGAGTTGGATAGGCAGGAGGAGAGTCGAGGGTTGGATGGGGAGGAAAGGGAGAGGCGTGGTAGGTTAAGGGGAGAGGTGGAGAGATTGGTGGAGATGGAGGAGATTGCCTGGAGACAGAAGTCTAGGGTAATGTGGTTGAAGGAAGGCGACAAATGCACAAAGTTCTTTCATCGGGTCGCCAATTCTAATCGACGCAATAATTCTATTACACTGTTGGAAGTCGATGGGGCTACATATAAAGACCCACAAGCTATTGTTGGTCAGCAGGTGAGATTCTATCAGAATCTCTATCGGGAGCAATTTGTGTGGAGGCCTAAGTTGAATGGGCTGGACTTCTCCACGATTACCGAAGAGGATGCCAGCTGGGTTGAGAGACCATTTGAAGAGGATGAAGTTAAGGATGTGGTGTTTAATATGAATGAGGATAAGGCCCCTGGACCAGACGGCTTCTCATTCTCATTCTATAAGACATATTGGGAGGTGGTGTGAACAGACATTATGGATACAATCTGTAATATCCCCAATTTTCGTTATAGTCGTTATATTAGAAATTAGGACCTTAAAGTAAGAAATTTAATATCTAAGGATCATATTGCTTAGCTTATATGGTTTAGGGACCAAAGTGTGAACTAGTCATAGTTTATGATTTGATTAAATTTGGTAGAATTGTCTTTCCCTTCAATTTAGTCTTCTGCCCATTCTGTACGTGTAGGAATATGGTAAATAGGCAAAATCTTGGAATGGTTTTGGTAGGCAATCATTGCCATGTGGATCAATAAGGAATATTTCACTTTTCCTTTCAATTTGACCAGATTATAATTGAAAAATACACACACACGTCCTCACCTTCTCCACACACACACGACATTCATTGTTGTCATTCACAAGTCACATCAATTCTGTGCACACAATTCACAAGAAGACTTTTGGTTGGCAGATCATCACATCCATTTTATCAAAATTCATTCAACTACGAAGTAAGTGATGTTGCATGTGATTTCGTGAATGTTTATGTTGTGTTTGAAATTCTGGAAAATCGTGTATGGGCCATGTATGTTTATGATAAGAAGGCCGAAGTTTAGTAGCGCTACGCACTGGATTTACTACCACCTATGTTCGGAGTAGTCCATGTGTCTCCTATACGTATGTTATGAGAATCACATGTTTTTTTTCCATTATTTAAATACAAAATACATGTTCACCGCACACACTTATTGAGATTTTCTTAAATCTCACCCCCTTTAATTTTCCCCCTTTCAGGGAATTGAGATCGTGAGATTTGGAGATGGGAAATCGTTCGATGATGGCAGAAATTGCATTTAATAAAGAGAGATCTATTTGTTATGTTTTTTTTTATTTATATGGATTAAATGTTGAATTAAACATCGTTTCATTTGCTTTAAACTTTGAAAAACATTTATATTGTTTATTTATGAATAAAGGAATGGTTTTTATATCTTTTGTTAGAGATATATTAAATTTATGTTTTTCTTAAAAATCTGAGTTTTTGTAAAAAGTCGGGTCGTTACACAATCACTTATTTCTTTGAACGTGGCAGGTTTATGAGAAGTCTTAATGCCACGTTTACCGTGCTTATTCCTAAGAAACCGGGAGCGTCGGATATCAAGGACTATCGGCCTATTAGTTTAGTCAGTGGGGTGTACAAGATTATAGCTAAAGTGTTGGCGAATAGATTAAAGAAGGTGTTGGGAAAAGTGGTGTCTAAGTTCCAGAACGCTTTTGTGAAGGGGCGTCAGATTTTAGATTCGGTTCTTATTGCGAACGAATGCATTGACTCAAGAACGCGGCAGGGGGTTCCAGGGATGTTGTGTAAGCTTGATATTCAAAAGGCGTATGATCACGTCAATTGGGGATTCCTTGTGTATATGCTCAGGCGATGCGGATTCGGGGATAGATGGTGCAAGTGGATTCAATTCTGTATCTCTACGGTGTCGTTCTCAGTCCTAGTTAATGGCAACCCTGAAGGATACTTCCGAAGTAGTAGAGGTTTGAGGCAAGGTGATCTGTTGTCCCCCTTGCTGTTTGTTATTGTGATGGAGGCATTTAGTAGAATGATTGAGAAAGCCGTGTGACGGAGGGTTTGTTGAGAGGTTTTGCGGTAGGTGACCTACAGGTCTCTCATTTGTTATTTGCAGATGACACATTGATCTTTTGTGATGCAGACGATATGCAGATTAGGAACTTGCGTCGCTTGCTCCTGTGTTTTGAAGCGGTCTCTGGGTTGAAAATAAATCTCGGGAAGTCTGAGGCCATTCCAGTGGGGGATGTTGATAATGTGAAGGAATTGACGGCAATATTGGAATGTAGAGTTGCACAATTGCCTATGTCTTATCTTGGGCTCCCCTTAGGCGCGAAGTTCAAAAGTAAACATATTTGGAATGATATTCTTGAAAGGATGGAGAGAAGGTTAGCGGGATGGAAACGTATCTATCTTTCTAAATGAGGCTGTCTTACTCTCATCAAATCCACTCTCTCTAATCTCCCAACCTATTATCTATCATTGTTTCCTATTCTCGTTGCAGTGGCAAATAGATTAGAAAGAATTCAGAGAGATTTCCTATGGGCAGGATTGGGAGAAGAGAGGAAATTTCACTTGGTCAAATGGGGTGACGTCTGTTCCCCTGTCGGTGTGGGGGGTCTTGGACTGAGTCTTGTATTATTTAACAAGGTCTTATTGGGCAAGTGGCTGTGGCGATTTGGAAAAGAGAGGGAGAGCTTCTGGAGAGAAATCATAAGAATGAAGTATGGCGTTATGGAGGGGGCTGGTGCTCGGGTGAGGGTCGTGGGTCGTATGGGATGAACCTGTGGAGTTATATCAGAAAAGGATGGAACGACTTTCAGATTAGATTGGCTTTCGTGGTGGGAAATGGCACGAATGTTAGATTTTGGGATGATAGTTGGTGTGGAGTGCAACCATTAAAAGTGCAGTTTCCTTCTTTACATCATATTGCCTTGGAGCCCTCAGCTATGATGAGTGATGCCATGGCGATCAATAATGGGAGTCATAGCTGGAACATCGCTTTCGGGAGGGGCTTACATGATTGGGAACTAGATGACTATGCGTTGTTTCTGGCCTCTCTGTATGATGTGCACACTCAGGTAGGTGTAGCATGTGGATGGCACGTAATGGTTTGTTCTCTGTTCGCACTTATTACAGATCCTTACTGGAACCTATGATGAGCTCATTCCCCTGGAAAAGGGTGTGGCAGAGTAAATTACCTCCAAGAGTGGCCTTTTTACTGTGGACGGTTGTGAGGAGACAGGTATTAACGACGGATAATCTACGAAGAAGGGGTTATTATATTACGAAGTGGTGCTACATGTGTAAGAGGGATGGAGAGACGATTGATCACATGTTCATTCATTGTAACGGTGTACGTTGGTTGTAGAATGAGATTCTGGTTTCGCATCATATGAGTTGGGTACTGCCAAGAAGTATAGAGGAGGTGGTGCAGGCATGGAAGAGAAAGTTCAGAGATAAGAATAGCAAAGTTGTTTGGGAGCTCATTCCAGGATGCATTGTTTGGTGTGTGGAGAGAAAAAAACGGCCGGTGCTTTGAAAATTTAAAACGGACATCAGAGCAATTTAGAGAATTTTTTTACTTGACTTTGTATAGTTGGGTTAAGGCTGCAACTATTAGTCCGCTAGGGTTGCCTAATTTTTTTAGTGTTTCTATCTTGTTTAAACTGATGATGCACTCCTTGTGTATTATCTTTTGATTTTGATTTATAATATAACGTGATTATCTATCAAAAAAAAAAAAAAAAAATCCATTGGCATATTGGTATACTAAGTCATAAAATTCGTTATGCCTAACACGCAGATCAAACAGTGTATTGGGGTTAGGTTATCAACCATGAAGGGGACATTGCAAGGACAATAGCATCATCAGAGAAGGAAGAGTGAAACTAACCACTGCTTTGACGTATGGTAACACCAAAGGATGTTCAATTATCAGTGCTCCAGCTACATTCAGCACATTGCCCTCTTCAATCTGGACAAAGAAAAAAAAAGCACAATATAGTTTCTTTGTTCAAGTCAGCAAGAATATAACAAATAAATGCGTGGAACAAAGAACTCGTTACCAGGTTATCTATTATGTGCTCAGGTATGTCATGGAATTGAATCTGCAAAAGTCAAAAACATCTATTGTTACTTAATCCTATAAAATTATACCGCAGAAAGGTTCCTGTGACAATTCAAATGGAAGAAAAGAATTTAGAAGACAACATGTTCATTTTTGGAGGGTAAACTGATAGGCCTCCAATCAAAAACACCTATTCTAGAAGGACCAAAAGGCAAAGACAGATAACAAATTCTGTTGGACAGTTACCAACGGGGATTATAAAGAGAGATAGTGGCAAGGGAGTCTAGACATGAAAAATATTGAGAGCAGTAACATTAGGAGAGTATAGCCCTCTCGAACGGCCTCTTCTGATTTCTATTTTTCTACTTTATCTTTCATTTCAATCAATACAAACCTATTGCGTTCTTTTCCATCATTCTTCTCAGTAGAAAACTAATCTGGTTCTATCAAATTGGTATCAGAGCATCAACTGAATCATGACACTGGCAGATCGAGTGAATGGGCTGGAACAAAGGGTGGATAGCAACCATCAGGAGCTTCAAACTCAACTGGAAACCCTGAGAACCGAGTTCCTTTCAATGCATACTGGCATGATGGAGAAAGTGGACATTCTGCTACAAAACTGGGCGAATCAAGAGACGGGCCACAAGGATAAGAAGGTGATGACAGACAAGGATCCAGCATCATCCGCAGGTTCAGGGCCCACCCACCATAGGCCAACAGGAACCCAGTGTGAAGGAGATGGCACCGTCAGTAACTGGAGGGGAGAATCACGCATTAAGCGGCTAGATATGCCGGTGTTCGATGGGAGTGATCCGGACGGGTGGATTTTTAGAGTGGAAAGATATTTTGGCGTTAATAGGATGACTGAGGAGGAGAAAATGGATGCGGCTGTTGTGTGTTTAGAAGGGGAGGCGTTGGTGTGGTACCAATGGGAGGAAAGACGGCGTTCGATTCTGAATTGGGAGGAGATGAAGGCAAGGCTGTTGCGTCGATTTAGGGCCTCACATGAAGGGACGCTGTGTGCCCAATTTCTGTCCGTTCGGCAAACGACTACGATGAGGGAATTTCGCCGGCAGTTTGAGACGTTGGCAGCACCTCTGAGTGACTTGTCGGAGGAGGTGCTGGAAGGATGCTTTATGAATGGACTGAAACCGGAATTGAGGGCAGAGGTCCAATTGTACAGACCAACTGGGCTGGAGCAAATGATGGAAATAGCCCAGATGGTGGAAGAAAGAAACTGAGTCACCAAAGTGGGCCAATGGAGCCCAGGCCCAACAAAACCCAAAAACATTGGTGTTCCCAACCAAAATCCATTCCCAGGCCCTAACCCAAATTTTAAACCCACTATTCCCCTCAACATAATTCCAAACCGGGTAGCAAGCCCTGGGTTCTTCCAAAAACAAACCACACCCTTCAAACGACTTACGGATGCGGAGTTACAGGCGAAACGCGAAAGGGGGTTGTGCTACCGCTGCGATGAGAAGTTCACGGTGGGCCACCGGTGTAAAAACAAAGAGCTCCAAGTCCTCGTAATTCGGGAAACGGAAGAGACGCAGCTTCCCGAAGACACCACTCGCGACGAGGATGATCTGACGGCAACAGAGAGTGATGAAATTGGAGTCGGGGAGGTAAATCAAGTTGTTGAACTGTCAATTAACTCAGTCGTAGGGCTTACTACGCCGGGGACTATGAAGTTGGGAGGTCGGATCGGTCAGCGTGAAGTAGTGATCCTTATTGACAGTGGAGCATCCCACAATTTCATTAGTGCTGACATTGTCCAACAATTGGGCTTTCCTCTGTCGGGTACCCCAGGGTACGGGGTGATCATGGGTACAGGCCTTACAGTTAAAGGGGAGGGAATATGTAGACGGGTACCACTGAAGTTACAAAGTCTGTCAGTAGTGGAGGATTTTTTACCCCTGGAGCTTGGGAGCTCGGATGTTAAATTGGGGATGCAATGGCTGCAGAAATTGGGAAAGATGTAAGTAGACTGGAATAAATTGACGATGACTTTCAACATCGCCGAAACTACAGTAACTCTCCAGGGAGACCCGAGTCTCAGTAAAACGCCAGTCTCCTTAAAAACCATGTTGAAAACGTTCAGAGAGCAAGGGGAAGGGTTACTATTGGAATTCGGACAGATCACCATGGGGCCAAAGGGGGATCACCGGAACCACCGGAAATTATCGCTGAGGTGCAAAAGAAATTCTCCACGGTGTTTGAAAATAATAGTAACTTGCCTCCTCAACGAGGGCATGACCACGCCATCAATCTGCAGCTCGGGACAGGCCCTATCAGCGTGAGGCCGTACAGATACCCGCATTTTCAGAAGAATGAGATTGAGAAGTTAGTGCAAGAAATGCTGACAGCAGGAATCATTCAACATAGCACGAGCCCGTTCTCCAGTCCGGTGCTTCTGGTGAAGAAAAAAGACGGGAGTTGGAGGTTTTGTGTGGATTATCGTGCGGTGAACAAAGTGACTATCTCAGACAAGTTTCCAATACCGGCCATCGATGAGTTGTTGGACGAGCTCCATGGATCAACCATTTTTTCAAAAATCGATCTGAAATGAGGGTATCATCAAATCAGGGTGAGAACTGAAGACATTTCAAAAATGGCATTCCGTACACACGAGGGCCACTATGAATTCCTGGTCATGCCATTCGGCCTTAAGAACGCACCAGCAACTTTTCAGTCACTGATAAATGACATATTCAGGAAGCAACTACGGAGATTCGTGTTAGTGTTCTTCGACGACATTTTAGTTTATAGTCAGACTATGGAGGAGCATCAGGGACATTTGAGTTGGGTTTTGCAACAATTAGTGGATAACAATCTATTCGCCAACAGGAAGAAGTGCTTGTTTGGTCAGACTGAACTAGAATACCTGGGGCCACATCATATCAGGAAAAGGGGTAGCTGCTGATGCCTCCAAGGTGGCTGCAATGAAATCCTGGCCACGACCCAAAACACTTAAAGCGTTACGGGGATTCCTTGGTCTAACTGGGTATTACCGGCGATTCGTAGAAGGCTACGAGAAGATAGCATGGCCGCTGACCCAACAGCTTAAGAAAGATAATTTTGGGTGGACCAACGAAGCCGAGGTTGCCTTTGTTCGGTTAAAAGAAGCTATGACTTTGGTCCCAGTGTTGGGGCTTCCAGATTTTTCAAAGCCATTCGTGATTGAAACTGATGCATCCGGACATGGATTGGGAGCAGTCCTGATGCAACAACAGAGGCCTATTGCTTACTTCAGCCAAGTCCTTCCACCTCGAGCCCGTAACAAGTCTATTTATGAAAGGGAATTAATGGCCATTGTATTGGCCGAGCAAAAATGGAGGCATTACTTGATTGGGACGCGCTTCGTAGTCCGAACTGATCAAAAGAGTCTCAAATTCTTGTTAGAGCAGCGATTGGTGAATGTAGAATATCAGAAGTGGTTGACCAAGCTGCTTGGATTTGATTTCGACATCGAATTCAAACCTGGATTGGAAAATAAGGCAGCTGACGCCTTATCCCGCATGGAGCCAGCAACACTCTTGACTACAATGAGTATGCCTTGTGCGCTACAACAGGAGGAACTATTGAAGGCGGTAGAGGAAGACACCGAATTGAGCTAGATTACTACAACATTACAGAAGGACCCTATGTCGTACCCCGAGTTCGCCTTGGTACGGGGCGCGCTGCTATATCAGGATAAACTAGTCCTACACAAGGGTTCTTCGTTTGTATTATTGGCATTACAAGAGGGCCACGATAGCAAGCTAGGGGGACATGGGGGCTTCCTTAAAACCTACAAGAGGGTGGCTGACACATTCTATTGGAGGGGTATGAAGAAGGACATACAAGCTTATGTGGCAGCCTGTGCAACCTGCCAACAGAACAAGTACTCTACTCTCGCACCTGCAGGGTTGCTTCAGCCGTTACCTATGCCTGAGAAAGTTTGGGATGACATATCTATGGACTTTATTGAGGGATTGCCGAAATCGGAAGGGTTTGACTCGATATTGGTGGTAGTGGACGCTTGAGTAAATACGGCCACTTCGTGGGCCTTAAACACCCATTTTCAGCACCATCTGTGGCTGCGATCTTCATTAAAGAGATAGTTCGATTGCACGGTATGCCGCGCTCCATAATTTCTTATCGTGACAAGGTCTTCGTTAGCAAATTCTGAGGTGAGCTTTTCCGATTGCAGGGCACTAAACTAAGGCTTAGTACGGCATATCACCCGCAAACCGACGGCCAAACAAAGGTGGTGAACAGGGGTATTGAGACATACTTGCGATGCTTCACTTCAGGTAGACCTAAGGATTGGTTCCGTTTCCTCGCATGGGCAGAACTCTCTTACAACACCTCGTTCCATGTATCCGCTCAACTAACACCATTCCGGATATTATATGGGCGGGATCCTCCTCCTGTCATCCGTTTTGAGAAGGGAGCTACAGCTGTCTCTTCACTTGATCAACAGTTGCAAGAAAGGGACCAAGTACTGGAGGAACTGAAAATGCAACTACAGAGAGCTCAGCAAAAGATGAAGGCGACTGCTGACTAGCATAGGAAAGCCGTGGAGTTTGCTACTGGAGAGTTGGTCTATCTCAAAATGCGGCCTTATCGTCGTAAATCATTGGCACACCGTTACAACGAGAAGCTCGCTCCCAGGTACTATGGACCCTTTGAGATTCTGGCAAAGGTGGGGCCAGTGGCCTACAGACTTAAACTACCCCATGAATCACAAATTCATCCCTTTTTCATGTTTCTCAACTCCGGAAGGCTGTGGGCAAATTCCATCTACTTTCCCCCCTTCCTCAACACTTGGGGGCTGACTGGGAGCTAAGAGTAGAACCAGAATCAGTGTTGGGATTACGCGCTGCTTCCGTGGACAATGATAACAAGATGGAGGTGCTGATTTAAGTGGGTTGGGTTATCACCGGTGGAAGCAACATGGGAATGTTTTGACCTCATTAATCAACAGTTTCCTTCCTTCCACCTTGCGGACAAGGTGACTAAAATGGGCGGGGTAATTGATAGGCCTCCAATCAAATACACCTATTATAGGACCAAAGGGCAAAGACGGATAACAAATTCTGTTGGACAGTTACCAACGGGAATTATAAAGAGAGATAGTGGCAAGGGAGTCTAGACATGAAAAATATTGAGAGCAGTAACATTAGGAGAGTATGGCCCTCTCGAACGGCCTCTTCTGATTTCTATTTTTCTACTGTATCTTTCATTTCAATCAATACAAACCTATTGCGTTCTTTTCCTTCATTCTTCTCAGTAGAAAACTAATCTGGTTCTATCATAAACCTTCCCTCCTCCGTATGCTAATTAAAATGAGAGTTTGTTGGACATGAAATGCTCTCTACAGAACTTGATATGGTGCTTTCTAAGCAACTACTTTTTACATAAACCACAAATATAGGTTTAAATAAGCCAAGCATTACTGAATTTATTACCCAACCAACTGGTGACAAGATAATGGACATGAAGATATCACCTATGTTGCTCGGACTCGGGTGTGGGTGTCGGATATAGGTACATATTTAGGAATCAGATCTTTCTCATTTTAAAAATTAAGTTATAGGGATACGATTAAAAAAGATCCAAATTTTAGATACTGAGACAGGGATACGTCTTACAAAATATTTTTTTTTAAAATAATAGAAAATATAAGCATTTCTAGTTATATAATTAATAATACTGAATTTGTGAGACAAATAAAATATAAGAAATAAAAAATTTAATATAAAATTAATTTAAATTAAATGAATTGGATCATACAATTAATCCCAATAGCATAATTATAATTTTATTAACCATATTTTTACAAGGCCCATGTAGTATATTAAAAATTGGGTCCACGGCCCACATTAAAAATGGGTCCACAACCCACATTAAATTAGGACAGATGTCAATTCAATTATCTTCCCTCCTCCCGCCTTTTTCCTTTCTATAATTGCTCCCATCCTTTTTTTTTTTTTTTCAATATGCAGCTCCTCCGCCTTCCCCAATTCTGTCGTCTTCTTCATTTTGTTGTTGTGTCCAAGTGCAAAACCAAGGGACTCATCCATATCCCATGTTAGTATCCGTGTCATGTGGTGTCGTCACGGATACCTCTCCATTTTTTAAGAGTCCGAGCATCATAGGAGATCGCAGTAAGTGCACCATTGGCTTCATGTTTGTGTACCAAAATATGATGTCAAGATTAGACGCCAAATATTCACATCTTATAGTCTATGAACACAAGAACCTAGAAACATGTTAGCAAGATTTCACAAACCATCAAAACACTTTAGACTAGAGTGTTTTGTACATCCAACAGGAAGAACCAGAACCCCAAATCATGAATATTATGCGGAAATCCTCTTCAAAACAGGACCCTAAGGGGTTGTTCATATGATTATAGCATTATAATATAACATTGTCTTTATATAGACAAGTAGCTTTAAAATTGTGCCACATCTATTATTTCCTAGTTCACCTGTGTATTAGATCCAGAGAGTGATAACTGCACACAATACATGTACATTTAATACGTCTTGTATAATTTTTTTATGGTAATGTTGTAGAGAATACATATCCTATTACCATGAACTAAAAGGGACAATCAACCATCAAACTTAAATCCAAGTTTAAATAAAAAAAGGTTGCTCCTTCCGTCAGATGGTGATCAAATATATCTCTAGGCTAGTTATATGCCCATTCTGTGTTACCCACACATAGGAAAAACCACCAAAAAAATGAAATCTAAAATAAATAGTACCTCCACTTTGTCCCATTCTCCTCTTCTGAATCCTGTCTTCAGGTTCGTAACAACAACAGAACTCACTGTTGCTGCTTGCCCACAAGAGTAACCTACAAAATGCGTGAGTAAGACCATTAGCATATAAATGATATTATTATACAGCAGGCATATCAGTAAAAAAAAAAAAAAAAAAAAAAAAAAGCAAACCTTTGATGAATTGACGTGCTTCCTCTTTGTTGGATGGTTTTTCCCTGATCATACCTTCATAGACCACCACCTCCAATATCATTTGGATTTACCAGTGAGATAAACAAGGAAAAGAATTTCATCTCAAGAACAATATAACAGTGAGAAACACTTGTCTAAAGAGAAAAGAGATGCATTACAAAATTTTCCAGAGTCATGCCCATCATGAGAAAACCATTGAGATATGAGGATTCGACTATCATGAGCAAAAGGCAACCCTCTATAGGAAATTTACATTACATATTTCTTTCTTATTTGACAGAGTCCCAAACAAATAAGGTAGAAACAAAAAATTTCAACAGGGTTTTGATATGCAGTATAGTACACCTAGATCAGATCACTTTCCATCTTTTAAATCATAATAGAAAGATGATTGATAAAATTTTCATAAGAGCGAGGATATCGTTTTTCTACAATTTTCAGTTTCCTTTCTTCAATTTTTATTTTATTGCAACAAATTTGCATATAATTTTACTAGGCGCTTAAAGCATATCCAAGAGACTATTTATAAAGAGTGTCTTATGCATAATTTAACATTTTTTTTATATGTCAATGTCCAATCAATTCAAATAAGATTTGAATAATTTAAGGATTAGAGTATTAAAACATGTAACTTATTAAATGCAATAATTATAAAGTAAGAATAGAGAGTGAGTGAGGCTCTTCAAATTTTGATAGATAAATTCACTCTCTACTTTAAAAAGTTAAATAGAAAGTTTCTTGGAACTTATTTTAAAACACTAGCTCTCTAAAATAGAGAGCATCTTGTATTTAGAATCTCATAGAGATGCTCTTAAATGGCCTGTTAATAAATCTCTAGTGCTGAGAAAAACCTTATCCAAGCAAACACAGTAAATAATGCACCTACTCCAAAATAGAAATTCTATAAAAATACTCCTAATGTTTATCCAGTTAACAAACTTGATCACAAGGAAATAATTATATTTATAATTTGTATTACATTTGTTCTTGGTCTTAGTAAAATTTTCCAATATCTTCCTCTGTCAACTTGAGTAGGTATAAAATAATTGCTAAGCTTCCCTACCATGAGCACTGTAAAGAGCTTTCAGACTTTCAACTTCTTAACTGAGCTTTTAGAAGCAAATTCTCAAGCCAACTAATCATGCTCTTAAAGGAGAGGTAAAGCTCAATCTCAATAAGTGAACTTCCTACTAAGCCAATGCATTTCCCCATGACATAACAATATCATTACCTGTTTTATTGTCTTCCTAAGCATAAACGGTGTATTATAACCATTTAATTATTATAGCACCAAAATTTATTTTGAGAATGTAACAGAGCTATCTATTTTTGTTGGACACAATAGGGCAGCCGTCCCCTTCCCCTACAGTAATTCAACCAGTAAAATACATTTAATTTTATGGCTTTTACTTCATTATAAAGAATACAGACACTCCATCCACACACAAGACATGCAATGTCTAAACTAGAACAACTATATAAGTGGAAGTGTGTTATACTTGGTCACAAGTAATTAGAACTGTCGGCTCAGCATCTTCTTTGTATTCACCAACATGAAGCTTTGGTATGATAGCTTCAGCCTAGTGCAAAATTCCATCAGTTGATATAAAAGCCAAGCAGGACTGATAACATGAAACTAAGTAAAGCAGTACGAGAAGCAATTGCAATCAAAATCAATTCCATAGAACATATAAAAATCCATGTGGGAAAAAGCAGACAGCAAAGCATGGGATATTGCGATATGCAAGTCAGCTTTCTCTGCTTTAAAATTATCGATTTCTCAATGCACAAAAAGGACCAAAGAGAAACATATGTTTTCTTGCTTATTCATTTGATAATATTTATCTTATTATACACAGCCATTGAGTTACTCAAAGGATATCAATAACATATTCAATTGATAGATGGAACCATGGCTTGGTAGACACAGGATGCACATTTCATTTGGTAGGAAACCACAATAAAAAAGGGGAAATAAAACACATACTGTGTCGGCTGCAACTAAAAGTGTAGGTTTGCCATCATTCTCTCTATTTTCAATATTTTGAAGTTTTGATGCAATGGCATCTGCCTGAAACACAATGCAATTTAAGCTAAATAAACAAAAGAAAATTCATACAAAAAATCCATTCTATCAGAGGGTTTTGTACTGTCTAAATAAGTAAAGAAAGCTGAAAACCGTACTAAGCAAAAAGTTTACCTGCAAGTAAATTTACTCAAAAAGTAAATAAGTATGTTTAATATAAATAATTATTTAATGATGAAAGTTGAAAATAAGTTACTTATAGTGATACTATGGGTAGACTTGCTGTTACAAAAGGTACTTTTTAACTTAAAAGTAAGAAAAGAAAGTTATACGAACATGTTTAGAAAAATTATAGAAGTTTTTATGCTTAGCTAAACATGCTCTAAGTGTAAACAATGAACACAAGAACTTCAGAATCATTTTCATGATTATATCAATAGGAGCAAATGGGTATAAATAAGGCAAAAATGGCGCGATGATTTGAAATTCATGCTTTTTTTAGCCCTTCGAACTTGAAAAAAGGACAAGTACAAAATATTGAGGCCAAATATTAATAATACATTTACAACAATAGTTCATGCTACATTTGCAACAAGAAATTGGGCTCTAGGTATGAAAAGAAATTCAAATTGTAATTTACGCAACCGAAGAGCGCACCTTGGCCTCTGCAAGAGCCACGACCAAATCTTCAGGCTTTTCCTTTCGAATGGCTTTCTCATCAATATCCGCCGACTACATTATAACTCGTAAAAAATAATCAAATTTGCAACCTATTTAAGTAACGAAACACTGTTATTTATCTCTACATTGCAGTAAATAATTTAAGAAAAATTAACATTACCATGGTGGTGAACTGATAACCCATATCAGATAAAATATTTTTACGGGCAATAGAAGATGAACCCAAAATTATCTGCAAAAAATAAAACAATAAATTAGGAAATTTCTTAAGCCAAAATGTTTATTCCCAAACTCAATTATTAGGAAATAGACAACAAAACGACGATAATCAAACAAACCTTGAATTGATTAGAATCTTCTGGATCCATCTTCCTATGGCGAAATCGTTTAACGAATTAGCTAAATACCCTAATGCCAAAATTGAGCTTCTATTTTTAGGATTCAAAAAGTTTAGGATATTGAACGTAGATTTTTAGAGACTATTGATGTGTCTGAGCTACGAAGAATGTATTGACGGTGAGGAAAAGTTACTAATACGATTAAAAATATTATTTTATTAGAAGATGTTGTTTTAAAAATGATTAAAAAAATAAAAATGAAAATTTTAATATATACCAAATATGTCTATATTCAATTTAGATTTTTATAAACTTTAAAAAAAAAAGTATATAGGGAGTGTATTCATGATTTTTTAAGTGATGATTTATGTTTATTTCATGATTATTATTTTTTTAGAAATTTGTATAGAATTAGTAGAAGTCTTTTGTAGACTTTTATAAACTTTCATTTTAAAGCTTTCAGAGACTTTTGTAGAATTCAAAAAACTTTTGAAAACTTTCATTTGATATAGAATTTTTGTGACTAGTACAATATTATAAAATTATCTTATACGAGGTTATGTTTTTCACCATTCCTCATTCTCCTTCATTTTCCCCTCTATATGATAAAAGTGTATTTTAAAAAAATAAAAATTTAACACCTTAATTAAATAAATAATAATTATTATATATAAACAATATATCTAGCATTATTAATATAATATACCTTTGAAGAATAAATAAAAATATATATTTAAATTTAATTATAAATTATTCTATATAAAATTTTATAATTTAATTACAAATAAATATTTTTTAGAAAAATGAATAAAAAAGGTAAAAAAAAAATTATAAAAATACAATTTAATTCTCTCATAAATAATATAAATAAACAATAAGAGAGAAAAATAAAAATAGAAATTATAATCAATAGAAAAAAATAAATTTTAATCATAACTTTAATATTCGTAGAAAAGAAAAAGAAAGAGAAATATTGAAAAAATAATATTAATTTCTTTTTTGTTTTATGTGAAATTCTCCCAAAATCTTATGATTAATGTGAGACAAGTTTTAGTACTTCCTATTTAAAAGTTAGGGTCCGTTTGATTGCACCATGGAAAATAGGGTGGAAAGAACTTGTTTCTATTTGCCTAGAACTTGTTTTACAGGGAATTGTAATTAAGTGTGTTTGATTGGTATAATTTTCTATGGAAAATGTTGAAAGTTTGAAATTCGTTTGACTTCCTTTTTTATGGAAATTGTCCATTAAAGTGATAATATTTTCTACTATTGGGTTTAGAATTTGTTCCAATTACCAAAAAGTAAAAAAAAAAAATTTAAACAATTAGAAAAAATTACCATATTCGTTTGACTTTGTTTTGCATAGAAATTGTCAATAAAAATGAAAATTTTTTTTACAATGGTTGATAGAATTGGTTGCCATTGCTAAAAAAAAAAAAGTTGGAAAATATTTTCCCACCTAATAGGTGAGAAAACATTTTCCACCATTTGTGCATCAAAGAGTTGTACCTAGAAAAAGGGAGGAAAACATTTTCCGTGGAAAATTTAGCATATCAAACAGTCAAAAAGTGGAAGTAGGAAAATATTTTCCTACTTCCAGGGAAAATATTGCCTATCAAACAGGGCCTTAGTATCATTGAGACTTTTATAAAACTCTCTAAAAGTTATAAAATTTTGAATACCCTAAAAGTCCGTTTGATTGAAAGAGTGTAATTTAGGTGGAAAGAAAATGAATTACAGGGAATCGAATTGTCTAGAATTTATTTAACTGAGAATTGTCAATTAGTTGTATTTAATTGATATAATTTTTTACCTGAAAAATGTTGAAATTTTTGATCTTTTGATGTTCGTTTGACTTTGTTTTCTATGAATATTATTTATTAAAGGTATCTTTTTTTTATAATTGTCCATAGAATTTGTTTTCATTACATAAAAAAAAAAAAAGGTTGGAAAGCATTTTCCCATCAAAGTGGTGAGAAAACCAATTTCTCGAAAACAAGGAAAATCCAATCACGTGAGGCTTCATTGGAAATCAAATACCATAGAATATTTTACCTATCAAAAATGGCAAAAAGTGAAAAGTTGGAAAATATATTCCAACTTCTATGGAAAATGGCACCTATCAAACAGACTCATAAAGACTTCTAAAAGGTTTTAATTGAATACACCGTGATTTTTAAAAACTTTTTGAAAGTTTATAAAAATCTCAATTGAATATACCAATACTTTTATAAAGTCTCCAAAAGTTTATATTGAATACCTCTAAATTTTTTAAATCATAAAAAGTTATTAAAAGTATCAATTGAATACACCCCCTAAAAATCATGTATTCAAAGCTTTTCAAATTTTTAGCCCAACATTAGAATTTTCATTCACATTTTCTGCTCATTTTTAATCACACATTTTTAATAAAATAATATTTTTCATTACATCAATATTTTTTCCTTTTTTTCAACCACACATTCTCCATCAATTTACTATTCTAGAATACATTATTCCAAAACAAGATGGTTGAAACACAAACTTTTAAAAAACTTTTCAAAAGGCTATGTAAGTCTTTGTATTCGAATGTTAATGACCTTTACAAACTTATATATATATATATATATATATATATATATATATATATATATATATATATATATGTATATCCTTCCACGAACATTAGAAATAATATTAATTTTTTTTTGTTTATTATATTAATTTTTATTTTTATTTCTCTCTCCTATTGTTTATTTCAAATTTCTATATTATAAAAAAAAAAAGTTAAATTGCATTCTTATAACTTTTTTTTTTTTTTTTTCATTCATTTTTTAGTCAAAAGTATCTATTTTTAATTAAATTATAAAATTTTATATTGACTAATTTATAAATAAATTTAAATATATTAATTTTTTTATTTATTCTTTAAAGGTATATTATATTAATAATACTGAATATTAAATTTATATTTTATATGTATTATTATTATTATTATTATTATTGTTATTATTATTATTATTATTTATTTAATTAAGTTCTTAAATTTTTATTCTTTATCAATTTTTTTTTTATTATATGGAAAGGAGAATGAGAATTATGGGAATCACCATCTCGTATGTGATAATTTCACACGTTACATTAGATCTACATGAATTTTATTTCAAATGAAAGTATTTAAAAGCATTTTCAATTCTACAAAAAAATTGTAAAAGTTTTAAAATAGAAGTCCACTAATTCCATACAAATCTATTTAAAAAATCCACCAAATCATCACTTAAAAAAAAAAAAAAAAAAAACTCCTAAAAAAAACTCCATTAAAGACTTCAAAAGTTCCAATAGAATACACTTCCCTTAGTGCTTATTTAACTTATTTTAGGGAGATTTGTAGTAATGGTACCAAACTTTTCATTTAATAGTATATTTGATTCAAACCTTTCATTTATGTCAACCACAATACCAAACTTTTCAAATACTCGCACATGAAGTTTAAATGGATGGAAACCATTAATTTGATTATTGTTGACCATAAATTTTTTTTTTACTACTTTTGACCAATTATAAAATGGATGGAAACCATTAATTTGATTATTGTTGACCATAAATTTTTTTTTTACTACTTTTGACCAATTATAAAAGGGTAAATTGGTACTTTTACATCATTAAACATAAAATAATTGTAATAATTAAATTAAAACATAAAAAAGAAAAAGAAAAAAAAAAGAATCTTCTTCTTCCACACCTTTACCCAACCAAAACCAAATCCAGATCTGCCACTGCCACCCAAAAGAGTATGAGGAATTGGATCTCACGTACAATTAAAAGAACCCGTCACCACTAGTGACTTATACTATCGGTTCCATAAGTGTCAAAAGTAGAGAGAATTTAGGGCAATGAGCTACCGCTACAAGCAAGCAAGCGTTGAAGAATCCAACAAAAGTGGAGGAGATGGAAGCCGAAGAGATACCAACCATAGTATCTGATTCAAACAACAAAGTTAGATCTGGGTAATTATTTATGATGTTCGAATATTATATGAGTTTTCAGTAAGTGCATTTGATACATTACTTAGATAAGTGAGATGTACCCAAATTTTGATATTAGATTTGGTTGGAAATAATGGCGACAATGACTCAACTCCAACAATCTCCTCTTGCTGGGCATTATAGCGTTGTTCACCTCCACCCATGAGATTTTGGATTATTTCGATATTGGTTCCGATTGGTGCCCACGTATTTTCTATGGGTGGGGTAGGGGTGAGAAAAGAGATGAACAGTGGTACCTCTTTTATTTTTTTTATTATTGAAAATTTGAAATTATTTTATGTAGAATGGCAAAGTTACCATTATATCCTTTGTTGATTTAATCAAAATCAATTTTTGGAGTTAACTCACGGTTAAACTAACGGTTTCCATCCATTTTGATTCTTGGTGCGAATTTTTCAAAGATTTGATATCGTGAATGACACAAATGAAAAGTTTGAATAAAGTCTATTATCAAATGAAAGGTTTGATACCTTAGTTGCAATTTTTCCGTTAGTTTATGGTTTGCTAAACAACTATTTTCACCCACACATCCATACAATCAAATATTCTACTAGCATATAAAAAAATTCATACTTTTTAACTACACATTCTCCTAAAAATACTATTCAAAACCTTTTTTTTTTTAACGAAATGGTTGTCAAACATGCTCTTTAGGTTGCATTTTTATTTATAAGTAAATTGTAGCTGTAGTCCTTAACTTATATATTTTTGGACTTTTATCCTCAATCCTTTTTGTTTAGCGTTAATCTTCTAACCTTTCTTATTGTTTGCACTCATATTTTGTTTTGACCTCAAAACTTTCTAAGACTCTATTATCAACAAATCCCCTACATCATTTTGTCGACATGTATGTTACCCATGCATTGAACCAAGAGTCGTTAGCATGAAGATCACTAAACAATAAAAAAGGGTCGATGATTATTAATACTTCAAACAGTCAAGTTAACTGTTGATACAAATCAGTATGGAGAAATGAGTATAGGAGAGACAAACAAGCAAAGATTTGACTAGAGTTTGAAAATTACATTTATAAGTGAGGATCCTTGGGGATCAAGGATTTAAGGAGCAGCCCTAACCCCACACGTTGAAGGGATAGCGTAACTACTTGTTATGGTATGGTAAGTTTCCTTCCTTAAGCATATTATTATGATTATATGTACAAATTAGTCTCGTTTGTAAAAATTGATTCTATAAGATTTTCTTTAATCTCCAAGGACACTCACATGTTGTTTTAAGGGATTTGTAAGATAGTTTCTTATATAATATTTCCTATCTAAGTGCGTTCGAGACCAGATTCAAGAGTCGCGATGACATTCGTATGTAAGTTACTTGATTCTTTCCTAACTATCATCGCGCACCAAGGATCTCGCTTTGTGGTAGTTCCTTTATTGATAGGTGGTGGTTGTACAAAGACCAGAGGAACAACATTGATGTCGAAGGTGAGAACTGGTAGGTTATGTGCTCCCACGAAATGGCAAAGAATGTATGGTCCTGCCATGTATCTTATGGCCTTCGTTGCCAAACTGGTACTTACATGTAGGCCTCGTAGGATCTAGAGTGCACCAATAGTTCCCCAAGTCCAAAATTAACATTCATTTTAGGTTTAGGATTTTTGTTGTTGTGTTTGAATATATTCTCATGGGGTAATTATGCACAAGTGCACGATCTTTGCATTGCTTTTGAATAAGGTCAATCGACATCCTATGGTTGTTGCGCATTAAGGTCCTTACTTATGTGGAGTTACTTCGCAAATTTATTTACGTGATTCATAACAATAATCCCAATCTCGAGTCTAACTATTCATGTTGGACAATCAACTTAAGATGGTGCCACGTGACAGGCCATCCACGTTGCAGCTCCATAGTGACAAGGTAGAAAACGTGTTGGGAAAGGTAAATGGTCCTGAGGAGATGTATGCCATGATGTGTTAATTAGGATGTTACTCGTGGTTGCAGTTGTTTTGGCTTATTAAACGTTGTGATCATGATGGCAGCCATCATTTAGTGAATAAGAGGATGTGCATTTGGGATAATTTGGGCCATACATTTGATTTTGCATTAGAGCTTTTTCAGTTTTTAGGGTTGAGATTGCATTGCCATATTGATGGTCGTGCAAAATTGTTTACCTTATCCTATAGAAGGTAGTAATATTTCTTTTTAAACATTTCACTTTGGCAAAATTCTTCTCAAGTTCAAGTGATCTTCCTGTTGTTTTTCTGGTAACAACTCGTGAACTTTCTTCGGCAAGATTCCCGTATATAAATAGGTAAATATATTTGTTTTCTTATTTGAGCACACCAATACGAAATTGATCCAGGGAAACACTATAATCAATCCATCATTGCTTTTAGTACAAAATGATGTCTGAAAACTTGGACCCCCAAACCCCATCTGAAGAGTACACTCCAACCAAAACCAATTTGAGGGGTACACTTTAACCGACAGATTATGGGTAGAGTACCTTCCTCATCGTCATCGTGCGATATGGTGAAAGTTGGACAAATTTACCCTTGGAAGTCCGGGTGCCGGTTGTTGTTTTGTATTGCTGTGGTTGCCGGAGATTTTAGGACTAATAGTGACGGTCATAAAGCGGTGAATTTATAGTTCTCGATATTTACGGACCTTCAGACGTGGTCCGTTTGGTATCGTGTTCTTTGCCTTTTATTATTGTTGTTATTGTTATCGTATAGGGCAACGATTTATTTTCCGCATTAGAAGTTATCTTGTTGGGTGAAATTAGGATTGAGATTACCGTGATGGGGTAACCATTGTCTATTGCTCGACCTAGGAATTAATTGTTAATTATTTTCCTGTCAATTAAATTTTTCACTATTAGAATTGCACGTGACCTTAGGAAAGTTTACTCAACTATTCTGTCTGAATTGTGTCGATACTTTACTTGTGGTTGTTGTCGGTTGCATTTTGTGTTATGTGTATTTTTTGTAAAATGATGACACATTTTGAGTTATGCGTTTTTAAAATGAAAAATGTGATATTTTAATTTGGTAAAATGAAAAGGTTTTTTTCAAAAAACTTTTAATGGCAAATGTTGGTCTAAGTCAAGTGTGAAAAGTAAGACGTGTTTTTAACTACAGTAATTTTGACATTGTTGAAATAGACTGTCCTAGGAATGATAATAAAAGGAAAGATGAGGAGAGTGGTGAGGCGAATTCTGTCTTTCGGTCTAGTGTTGACCCTTGTGAGGTTTATTGAAGGTAAACCTTGTAACTGCTTTTGCATCCGTGTGTAACATTTCTGCATGTGTGTGATTGCTTAATTCGATTGCATGTTTATATGTTGCATTTCAATGTGTTTGATAGATGCATTTACATGAATTGAAGTGATATTATTACTTGGTGTAATTGTTTGCATACATAGTGGGCTGTGATGCATTTACAGTATGTTGTATGCCTATTGGTAAGGTGGAGTATAGATGCCTAAGGGTACATTGGTGGTTTGTACTGGGGATGTGGAGTGTGATATTTGGATCACGAGTGGAGACGTGATTAAATGTCTGAAATTCTTTATCTGTAAAGAGACCCCGATCAGGTGGAGTGCAAGAGAGGTACTTCTATCACTTCTGTTAGGTGGAGACCTATTATCTACGTAGGTTGGAAGAAGTGACGTGGTGATGGGGGATTATCCCGAAAACTTAGGATCTATAGAAACTTACCAGTTAGACACGAGTTGAGCGATTAGTCTAGTGAGCATGGTGGGCAATGCGATGAGATATTTGTTCTCGAGGAGTGAGCAACATGGAATGGGATATGATAAATGTGGTGAGATCTTCTTCGTGAGGTCATTTTTGCATTTGTTGAATATGCGTTTGCTTGTCGATTAACTTAGTGTTAATCTGTCGTTCTGTGTGAATGTGTTTGAAAAGATCTATGTTATCCTATATAATATCTCAATCGCATGTTTATTTGCTCTTGATTGATTGTTGTGATTATCTGCTTCTACTTGAGTGTTCTTAATCTTAGCATTGGTGAGTAAATGAAGTAAGTATGGTATGTGTTTCAAGTTCGAAACACATTAGATAAGGTCCGTGATACCAATTTTATCGGTTACCTTGATTATGCAAGTATAAATTGTGTGTTTTGGTTGCTTGCAGATTTATTGGGAATCAAGGTGGAGATTTGTTGGGTTTTGATACCCAATAAATTTGGGCGATAATATTAAACCATTTTTGTTGTATTATACTTTACAGGTCTCGATCGATGAGTGAAGTGAAATATCGATACCACAATCGTTCAGAGCAAATCCACAACCTATTTGGGTTATTTGAAGTAGCCTAATTTATTAGTGCTACTCATGGCCCGACCCATTACCTTGGAAAGCTTTTCGATTGTAGCCCATTTATTTTCTACCTATTGGGCCCTATTTCTTAATACCCTAAAAGCCCACCATTGGTATCCTATATATGATTTGCCCCATTACTGTTTGTGGGTGTGTGAAAGTGTAGTAGCGGTGAGAAAAAGAGAGGAGCATTCTTCTTGCTTGGTACTTCCCGATTTTTTGCTTGGTGCTCGATCGTGCTCGTCTTCTCCTTCTTCTCTAGTCTATGTGGCTGAACTTTGGGGCTACTATTTTCTACACCTTGCCCTTTATGGAAAAACCCATGAGCTACTGTAGCAACTGATTGGGGGAGTTGGGTTTGGTGATTTTGTTTGACGATTGTGGTGTCGATTTGGTGTTGATTGAGCTCAAAAATCAGCTTGATTGGAGCCCAACAATCAACACGCGTCACACGGGATTTACCTCTCAAAAGATATGTGTCCCAAAACAGATTATGAGATGAATCACATGGATAAGGCTTCTTATGCATCAGCAATATGATCTATCATGTATGCGATGCTATGTACGAGATTAGATGTTTCATATGCTTCAAGTGTTAAGAATAGGTTTCAAGTAAACATTAGATAGCAGTTAAGAACATTCTCAAGTACTTAAAAAGGATTAAAGATGTCTTCTTAATATATGAATGAAATGAACTAAGAGTCAATGGATATATTGATGCTAACTTCCAGTCTGACAAGAATGATAGTAAATCTAAATCTGGATGTGTTTATTCTTAACAATAGAGTAGTTAGTTGGAAAAGTTATAAATAGGAGACAACTGTTGATTCAACAACAAAAGCTGAGTACATTACTGTTTTTGCTGCAGCAAAGAAAGTTGTCTAAATTAAAAAGCTCATTAATGAACTTGGAGTTGTTCCTAGTATTGTTGATCTCATACCTCTATAGTGTAATAACAATGAAGCCATCGCACTGAATGAACCAATGTCTCATCAACGATCCAAACATGTGCTAATGAGGTACCATCTCATCAGAGAGATTATATAAAGAAATGACGTGAAGATAGAGCGAATTCCCACAGGTGGAAGTTGTTAACCATTATGTCGTACCAATCGATTTTAATGTATTTATTTTGGTAAGATCTATTATTTATTTGAATTATTATTCTAATAAAATATATTAAATATTAATAATTTTTTAATCATAAGGAGTTGTGATTGTGATATACAAATTATATATGATTGAATCTTAAATCATCCGTTGTCGTAAGTAATAACGAGATACGGATATCGTTATTATGGGTAGACCATCATGCGTTGCATTTCTTGTGAAATAAGTAGTTAATTTCACAAGTTAAAGTGTGGTGATATTTAAATGAACACGTGAATATTTTATTATAGAACAAAATATTGGAGACTCTCCGGGGAGATTCCACATAGATAACTATTTGAGTGTCCGTCAATGGTTAATCTTGAACGTGCAATAGTGAAGTTGATCTTTCAACTTGAGGTCATCATAGTACCTTATATGAGTATAGTCATACTTTGATGATACTGGATGTTGTTCTGTCAAAGATCGCTAATACGAGATCGTTCGAGTATGTCAATAATCATATGAAGATTGTAAATGATTAGTAGGGGATTTATCACTCTTAGATAGTCAGAGATTCTGATCTACATTTTCTTCAATTAAATTGATAACGAAATCCTTGGTCAAGGTATACTCATAAGTCGAAAAAGAGTTTTCGACTTACATTGACTTAATAGTGGGATAAAGATATGATCGATAATTGAGATTGACACATATCTATATCTTGTAATTGATCAGATCATATTGACGAAATGATTATAATTTCACGATAAACAAATAAGGTTGATTTTGTTGTACCACGTGACATTTCTCCCATATGTATTGTTATGACATATTGCTAGATGTCAATTTAGAACGACAAATGTAAATTGATGATAAATTAGAAATATTTAATTTATTGATTTTGATTAGATAAAAATAATAATTCACATCGTTAGCCATAGTAATCGAAAATCTAATTGGTCATAAACAAAAGAAGAACTACAAGAATGAGATTTACCAATTTCACCCTGTTTGATGCAAAATTTTGACAAAATATAGAAAAATCCGGAATGTTGGAACAATAATTTGCCTGACAAAAACTGTACACTTTTTTCCAATTTAGGGTAGCACATTCTCCATTCTACCCCTCATTTTATAGTAAGTCTGAACATTGTTTAATTTGGCAGGGTACAAAAGTGCCGGTATGGGCCCACCTGATTTGAAAGAAAAATGCATTATTGGCTACAAAATGTGCATCAAACGGGCACTTAATTAATTAACAAATGTCAAAAAATTAATTAATATTGGGTAATTTGTTAATAAGTCCGAATTAATTAATTCATGGACTAAATTTAATTAATTCATGAACAAAACTTAATTAATTAATTGAATTAATTAATTAATTATTAAGTCGAATTAAGTTTAATAGACATGTCAAACTTTGTACTTTTGTTAATAGACTACTAGGGTTTGAAAAATAATAACACAACACAATTATATTTTTGGTAACACAAGAAAATAAAAATCCTGGTTCTCAATTTTGTTCCCCGTATGGATTTCCATTAAAATTAAACAATTGGACATGTGTGAATTGTATATCAGAATTGTTTTTGGAGAACTCATCAAAGGTATAATTTTATATCACAGTCTCTATCTAAACATAAATTAGATCTTGTGTGAGAATTGAAACCTATTTTATTTTTTCGCTATGCATGATTAAGTAAATCTCCAACACCCGAAAACTGTAACCGTGGTGCCGACTTGGTGTAGGGTACTATCACCACTTTGCTCAAAAGTTATAACCGATAGCACAAATATAACCTACCCCATATCAACCATAATTAAGCCCGTCCAGTCTGTCAGTCCACTTTCATTTCCAGCATGCCCTTGCATTATTGGGTTATTTATAAAAATTCTGTTTGTAAGTTTAAGATAACTTTATTAGTTAGAAACTGAGTAAATTGTGAAAATTGAGGTAGTTCACTGAATTGATTAATTCTTTGATGTTGAACTCCAAGTACAAATAACCGATATAAAATATGGATAAATCTATATGTACATAATCATTGTACATAATGGATTACATAAACTCACGTGGAAGAAATCTAACCGTGAATTTAAAGTGTGGAAAAGTAAAAAATTGTAAACTGTCAATGAATGCGTACCACATGTCCATTATGTAATGTATTATGTAAGTGATTATGTACTTGTAGTATGATCCATAAAATATATGCCCTAAAATTAGTCTTGGCTACACATGACGTATGCAAAGGATCTGACCCCACTTCCAAAAATTTATCGAAACAAATTTAAAAGCAACTTCTTAATCTCAAAATAATTTTTCACTTTTTATTAGATCTAAAGCTTGTTTGATACAACTCAAAATTAATTAAAATTGAAAATATAGTCATTATTGGATCTCACTCGTTTAATAAAAGCCAACAATAAAGACTAAGTTTTCAATTTTAATTCGATTTTAATCTCTACTAATAAAGTTTAGTGGTTCACCTTGAAATTTACAATGGAAATAAAACAGATAATTCTCAACAAATTCAACATATTCCTAGTTAAGATGACAAAATTTTTAATAAAAAGTTTTAATGCCTGTCTGGTGCCGATTTTTGGTGGAAAGAAATTCGTTTTTTGCCCGTTATAGAATGACATTTTTGACCCACTCTTTCTTGACTGTGACCCACTGACCAGCTCCAACAGAAATATTTTTGCTTTTAATTGGTGAAAGAAGCGGTACCAGACATGTCTTTAGTATATCTCATAAAATGTAGCGTTGAAATTAAATTTTGACCACTCAAAAGTTGATAATGTTTTATCAAATAAGTTGTGTAATATGATTGAAGATCCCAAGTCAAACATTCAAGTCCATCACGTGCTTCACGTGGACTGTTTCAATGTACCAAAATGAAGCTTCAGATGTCACTATTATCTTTTATTATTTTATTATATGAAAAAGAAATAATTATAGGCCCTGTTTGAGCCACCTTTTTTCCTTACTAAAATGAAAAATATGACCGTTATCCATCACATCAACATTTAAATTCAAATTCTCTATCTCTTGTGTGGGCCCCAATAACGGCTATATTTTTCATTCTCATTTTCAAAAAAGGTGGCTCAAACAGGGGCATATTATAAGTTGGATTAATTGAATTAATTAAGATACATCTAGAATGATCAAAAGTCTGAAGTGTACATATTCTAGAAGATATGTCGTCAGCGCTAAGATTTTTTCAAACTTTACTAGACATATAGTGAAGATTAGGACTTGACTTGATAATAATAAATTCTTATCGGTGTCATTTCGTTTTCTCACATAATTGTTTATGCAATTGTTGACCCATTCCAATTAATTTTTAATAGTCACAAAGATCTTCAAATTACATAAATTGTGTCTATAGTCATCACATGAATAGTAGGTTTAATTTGGAATAATCCTACGTGTCCAATTTTGTCACGCGACCTTGATTGGACACGTTTTAGCCCATGTTTGAAACCCATTTTGGGAGAAATAGAAATTTTGAAATAGTGATTGATGTGAGAATGTGTGGTGGAAAAGTGATGAAAAGTTTTTGATTGATGTGTAATATTATTTTATTTGAAGAATGTGTGGTTGAAATGAAGAATGAGAATGAGAATGAGAAATTAATGGGTGCCAAACAGGGACTTAATATGGAGAAATCCATATTTTTACATATTCATCACTTAATTATAAATACCATCAAACGATAATACCAATCAATATCAAATTTGTACATTGTCTCATTAGTAGTTCCCAATATATTTGTCACGCTTTCGTACATTATATCCACACGATGGTTATAAAACTTGAAGGGCTTCGAAGCAGTAGGCAACAGTTTGTCATTGATCATTGTCTAATGATGATAATAATAAGAAAGTGGTCAGAGATGCCTCGTGTTTGGATCAATTCAAAGAGATTCCTCGCATGAGTTTGCTCAATGTTAGAGTCGCCTTGTATGCATCCTTCCATGGCCTCAACCATCAAGGATGTCTATCCATGTTGGGCAAAATTATTTTATGCGCAAACCCAACTAGGTATTTTCTTAATAAATAGGAAGATTCCACATTTCGTCAAAATTACAACTTGGCATCTTTCATTTGTTAAGATGTGTGTGTCGACGTGTCTAAAACATACTGCATGACAATAAATTGAGCTCGTCTGTTCTTATGCGTTATTCACCCACCCATCACGTCACTTTATATATCAACTAATAAGTATACAATAAATTTGAGCTCGTCTTATAGAAGTTCTTATGCGTTACTCGTCTACTCGTCACGTCACTTTATTATAAAGGATGGCATCTCCCTCGTACACTCAAATCGTATGTTACTATATTTATTCCCATAAAAAAGTCAATTTCCCTTTCACTATTCGGAAAGCCTCACAAAATATTTTCTTGATTTCAGTATTACTTTAGCCGTAGTGCAGCTCGACGCGCCGCCATGGAGGGAGGAGGAAGTGCCGGAGATGCCCAGGAAAATGGAAGTGCCACCGTCGGCGTCCAGATCAACCACAGCCGTAGGCTCCCGGACTTCCTCCTTAGCGTCAACTTGAAGTATGTGAAACTTGGGTACCATTACTTGATCTCTAATTTGTTGACTCTTTGCTTGGTGCCCATAATGATTATCATTTTAATTGAGGCATCCCAAATGAATCCTGATGATATTCGTCAATTGTGGCTCCATTTGCAATATAATCTTGTATCGGTTATTATATGTTCTGCATTTCTTGTATTTGGATCCACTGTTTACATCATGACCCGGCCTCGACCCGTTTATCTTGTCGATTATTCGTGTTATCGGGCGCCGGAGAATTTGAAGGCCCCGTTTACTCGATTCATGGAACATTCCCGGCTGACAGGGGATTTTGATGAGTCCTCTCTCGAGTTCCAGAGGAAAATACTCGAGCGGTCAGGGCTCGGGGACGAGACTTATGTACCCGAGGCGATGCATTCACTCCCTCCCCGGCCGTCAATGCAGGCTGCGAGGGAGGAAGCCGAACAAGTGATGTTTGGGGCATTAGATAATCTTTTCGCGAATACTAATGTGAAGCCGAAGGATATAGGGATTCTTGTAGTGAATTGTAGTTTGTTTAACCCGACCCCTTCACTCTCGGCCATGATCGTGAATAAGTATAAGTTGAGGGGAAATATTAGGAGTTTCAATTTGGGCGGGATGGGGTGTAGTGCAGGTGTGATCGGCATTGATTTGGCCAAGGACTTGTTGCAGGTGCATAGGAATACTTATGCAGTTGTAGTTAGTACTGAGAATATTACTCAGAATTGGTATTTCGGGAACAGGAAGTCGATGTTGATACCCAATTGTTTGTTTAGAGTTGGGGGTTCTGCAGTTTTGTTGTCTAATAAGTCAGCCGACAGGAGGAGGGCCAAGTACAAGCTAGTTCATGTTGTGCGAACGCATAAAGGGGCAGATGATAAGGCATTTCGTTGTGTGTATCAGGAGCAGGATCCTGCCGGGAAAACAGGGGTTTCTTTATCGAAAGATCTCATGGCTATTGCAGGTGGAGCTCTCAAGACTAATATCACGACTTTGGGTCCTCTCGTGTTACCAATCAGCGAGCAGCTTTTGTTCTTGTCTACCTTGGTACTTAAGAAATTTTTTAACAAGAGAGTAAAAACTTACATTCCGGATTTTAAGTTGGCATTTGATCATTTCTGCATACATGCTGGAGGAAGGGCTGTGATTGATGAACTGGAGAAGAATCTTCAGCTGCTCCCCCTTCACGTTGAGGCTTCAAGGATGACTCTCCACCGGTTTGGGAACACTTCATCGAGCTCGATTTGGTACGAGCTGGCATACACCGAGGCAAAGGGAAGAATACAGAGGGGTAATCGAGTCTGGCAAATTGCTTTCGGAAGTGGTTTTAAATGCAACAGTGCAGTGTGGAAGGCACTTAGGAACGTAAAACCTTCTCGAAATGGTCCGTGGGAGGATTGCATCGACAGGTATCCAGTGAAAGTAGTCTTGTGATAGGATTTTATTTTACTACCATTCATATTACTTATGTTATGTAGTCGAGCTTTGCGTAGTTGTTCTTTTAGTTTCGGTTTCGTTAAGTGATTATTGAACTTATACTGATAAATCTAGTCTCTAGAATTTGGAGATTTGTCAATTACATGCGATTGTTCGACTTTAGTGTTGCTATTCGCCCCTCTCTTCGTGCGTAAATGCCTACGAATAGATATGAATGCTGGCCTTGGAGGTTTTGTAATAACCTCAAGAGAAAAAGGTCTAGAATGAGTTAAAAGGCAAAAGCCTACCGAGTCCCTGTTTGGTGGTCATTTTTTTGGAAAAATATTATTTTGAACAGTAAATTTTTGGGGAATGCATGGTTAAAAAGTGGGAAATCTTTTTTGGATTTACGTGTAGAATATTTTATTGTGTGAGTATGTAGTTGAAAATGAAAGAGTTTTGGAATAATGAAAGACAAACTGAGGCTGAGTCGATTTTGAGAGCGCAACAAATCTAAAGATTCTCTTTCTAAAATTGGAAAAAAAAAAAAATGTATTTATTTTAATTTTATCTTGAACACATCATTTCATTGGATCGTGTGGTTCCAGATTGAGATCTTGCCATTTTTCTTCCACTGGAAACAGCATTTGACTTTATTAGCTGTCATTAAACTGTTACTCTTATGGACTTTGATCTGTTATATGCATCAATGGTTTTTAGTTATTTATTTATTTCTTTTCCTTTTTATATTTATTTGTAGAACTTGAAGTTATTCATTGTTTGGTTGGTGACAATTTGATTAAATAAAAGCTTTTTCTTTACTGTAACTCTCGAGGACAAAGGGGCCGGCTGTAAATCTGTTAATAATTAATTTATAGTTAATATCGACCCGTTTGGTTGCTATTATTATTAGATCACGTGGAATAAGTAATTTATAGTCAACCAATAATAAATCGAAGAAACTCTTAAGTGAGAAGTAGTTGTGAGTTGAAGAGACATTGACCTCGAAGTTTGAGCTGACTTCGTGTTGGAAAGTTATGAATCGACAGATTGGTGGGGCCAATAGAAAGAAAGGATATGGGTTGAAGGCGATACATTGTGGGTAAACCTCCGACTTTTCAACTACATATTGATTCTATCGTAGATGTGAAGTATACATACCACAAATTCTATGACAATCATGAAATTCTTTTATTTTTTAAAATGCAAACATCATTTGAATCAATCATTAGATATTTGTTTATATATGGTTTAATCTCATAATGAGTGATTTTTAGGGTATGTTGAGTAATTCGAGGAATTAGCCGTTTTCTTGGATATTAAGTCTCTATTTGGTGGGGATTAAATCAAAGTTTTAGTTTATTTTGATAGAAATTCATGAAATGCAAGGTTGAAAAATTATGGATTCAATGATATGTGTTGTTAAAATTAATTGTTCATCTGGACTTGAATTAAAATTTTATTTTAATATCTACCAAATAGGGGTTAAAATGTGAGCATTCTTACCACGAGCGATAGTATTTTTGGAATAAAATATTGAGTGGGATTACACTCAAATCCATTGATTTCTCTACTTTCTTCTCTTTTCCACACTAATTTATATCACGTCATTAGCACGATTTTCTTGAAATCAAAATGAATTAGTTAGAAGATAATAATTCATATAAGCATAATTCTCAAAATTAATTGGTGAAATGTGAATTCTGCATCATAATGAGGTTGCTTCTTCTTTTCTAATTCTAATTCACGTTTGTATGTGTAATTTGTACCCATTAATTCATGGTTTATTATGTAAATTAATGTTTTACCATTAATTCATGCCTTTTGATTCATACACAATCAATTCTACCACATATTATTCACGTATTAGTTCCGCCTTTAATTCTACCTTTAACTTCTATATATGTGGAATTCACGTGCATGTCATATGGTGTAATTCACGTGAATTGACTTGTTACTATATAGACCTAAAATTGACTGAGTTAATTTTTTCTTAATGCAAATTTGGTAATTAATATTTATATAAAAAAATTTATATCATGCTTATATGGTAATTAATATTTTTATCTAATTAAAATAACTTTAGATGTTCATTTTTTCATTAAAAAAAAATGATAATGTATCTCAATGTTGCTCCAAAAGAAGCACACCTCCGTAAATAATTAATATTCTACTATAAAATATACTCCGAATGAGTTGATGTTTCTAAACAATAGTTTGTTGGTACTCCTAAAATAGCACAACACTGTTAATATTCTAAAAGAATATAATTGCTCCAGAAGAGCATCATATTAGAATTTTAATACTGTAGAAGAATATTGATCGATTTCTGGGTAGAAACGCGAATTAAATTACTATATTTATTTATGTGCCCATTATTCTACATACATATTCATATATTGATATCTTAGTTAGATTTTACTTGCTCCCGAAGAGCATAATTAAATAAAATCTAATATAAATTATGTTATTCCTCTTGAAGAGTGTGACATTAAAATTCCAATATTTTAGAAAATTATCTACATATTGCTCTTGAAGAACCAATAATAAAATACAAAGTATTCTCGAAGTAGCATATATCTCGAAAAATATTTGTAATTTATGAATTAGTGTTTATTACTGGAGAAAAAACATATAGTTTATGTCATGTTGATATTGATTATGTTGACTACTTGATTAGTTATCATATGATTATACAATATTTAATCAAATGTAACTACCCATACTATTTTTCAAAACAATTTTTTTTTTCTGGAAATATTAATAGAAAATAATGTTAATATAAAATCATGTGCATCGAATATCGTTAAAATTTCTGGAAGAGTTTGTATTATTTTATCAAATAATTCAAAATTATAAATTGTGTAATTTTATTTTGACCATAGATCTCATAGTTACAAAATTTCAATGAGAGCTACAATTTGAATTGAATATACTTTTCTAGAATAATGATACTTATCTAAGTATCATGATAAATACTGTTTTTAGATATAAGAAATTTTACGGAGTTAAATATAAGAATATAAGTTTATAATCATTTTATATTATATTAAATCTAGCAATATATTTATTTTAAGAAATAATATTTTGTGTAACTTACCATATAGTATCCATTTTTTTGAAGGCGCATCTAGAATTTTAAAATTTATAGGGAAAATGCCAGTTGCAGTCTCAAACTTTTCACTGAATTACAACTTTTACTCTAATCTTTTATTTGTGGCTCCCACAATCTTTCATTCGTTGCAGTGGAAGGACTCTCTGTAAGTTGACCAAAAAATGAATTTGATCACATTTTAACAATTTTTAAAAGAGGAAATTTGTAAGTTTATATTTTCTCAATAAAATAATTAAAAATATTAAATAAAGAACAAAAATGAGAAAAAAACTGAAAAGAATCTTTCAATTCTAGAGAGTCAAATCTAGCTCATTTTATTTAAAGACTAGTGGCGGATCGTGCGTTGCATGATAACTGTTATAAATGTGAACAAATGAATTTATGATATTGTTGACGCATAAAAATGAGGCTCAATTAAATGGCTCAAGAAGGGAAGCTTCAAATAAGAGATTCTAAAGATAGGCCTAAAGAAAACCATGTAAAAGGCCCAAAACAGAGTTGTACAATGGAGACCCATCATCGCCCAAGTCTACAAGACGCCCAAACTCTAGGCGAGTACAACATTTTATTAGTACTCAGGGCGACAACGTTATTATTGGCCAAACTTATGGAACGCCCAGAATTCGAACACATTTCTATTTCAAGTAACAATTACCAAAGCAATTAAAGGGTAATCTCATCATGCCCCACGATCCAGGAAGCCCCGGTTATCATCAGTTCAATGGTGGAGGTAATGAAGGCAATTAGAAACGGAAGTTCCATGACAAGTTAGCCATGATGAAGAACGTGGATGGTTATAGGACAACCAACAGTTTCAAACGATTTACAACAATTGTCCAAGGAATATAAGAAAGAAGAGAAGGCATAGAAGAAAGACGCTCCCCTTCCTCGAATCAAACACTCTCGAACATAGCATATGTAATCTTTATTTTCTTTACTCTTATCGAATTTAATTTTCAATTGTTATGTGTGTTTGCGCCCCTTGGAGGCATTTCGCCCTTCAGTCATTGTAAATCTTCATCAATAAAGCATCCATTTTTGAGACTTTATCTCAAGAGATCTGTTCCTTACACAATCGTCTGAACCTTATTTTAATTGTTAGCGAGACCCGACTTTCCGCGCGAAACAATTTGGCACGTTCGGTGGAACAGTTGGTGTTAGATGATACAAAAGTGAAGGCAATATGTCTCATAAAATTTCTGATAAAGAGCCAACAAGCCATGGACTTGTCTAGTCTGTGATCAAATGATATGAGGAGCAACAAGACACTCCAGGAACAGATGGACGAAGTCAAAGTCGTTACGAGCCAATGACGAAGTTGAGTCCTCAGACCATACGCGTATTGCTTAGTGAACTCACATAAGACGTCGTTGAACATGTAAATTTACGAAGCTTTCATAACATGGAAAAGTTTATTCAAAATGGGAATACACATTATGACAACATTGCCAAACAACTAAACAATTTGAACGAAATCATGAATAAGTTAGTGGGCCAAATTTGTCAACCGTTATGCCAAGTATAGGGAATCACTTTCAAGCTAGAACGATTGAACGTCAGAATTCCCTAGTACTAAGTCCAAATCAAGAATTAGAACCACCATTTGGACCATCTACTTCAAACTAGGGGGATGGTGGAATAGCTAACTTTAATATGGGTAACGAAACATCGAACATGGGGGGTAACCCAAATGCAAGAGATAATGTACAAACCAATGGACAAAATACTCTGCGTATTAATGATGGTGGTAACATTCAGGCTAATGGCAATTATGGTTTAAATAATGGTATCCTTGCCGCGAACGGCATTCATGCTATAAACCAAGTACCAAACATTAGGCCTCAAGTGATTACACCACTGAATTAGCCCGTAGGAGTCCCATATGATCCAAACGTTATGTTGAGGAATCAAATTACAGAAATAATACAAGATCAAATGGCTCTTGGAATGCATCCTTTTACCAGGTCGATTTACACAAAGTTATATGCTGATTGGGTAGACCAAGCGTATCCGTGGCCTAGAGGGTATAAGGTATCGGAATTCTCATTATTTACAGGTCTAGGAGAGGTTTCTACCTTGGAACATATAGGGCAATTCATATTACAATGTGGTGAAGTAAGTGATTATCATAAGATGAGATTATTTCCTAGTTCACTAACGGGAGTGGCCTTCCCATGGTTCATTAACTTACCAGCGAATTCTATCCAAATATGGCAACAATTAGAACAATTGTTCCACGCTCAATTTTACAAAACTGAATCTGAGATTACCTTGGCCGATTTGGCGAATTTACGTCAATTACTAAACGAATGGGCAGAAAACTTCCTCCCGAGGTTTAAAATAGCCAGGAGTATCTGTTTTGTACCTTTACCTGAGAAAGAGTTCGTGAGAATCGTTCAGAGCTTTTTAAGCTTTGACGTGAAAAAAAAAATTCCAAGACAGGGAATTTCCTGATCCCTTTCAGTTAAGTGCTAATGTGATTAGGTATGAACGTGTGGTAAAATAAGACGAACAAATGAAAAACTTAGTAAATGGAGTTATTACAGAGACCCAAAATTCGATGTACATGATGTTAATGATGAACATTATGATCAGACTGAAATATGCCTAGCCGAATTGGTTAAGGGAGATGCATATGTGTGTCCTATGGTGGCCAAATCGAAAATATTAGAAAAGAATGAGCCCGTAAATGATGAAAACAAGAAGGCTAGGGTGTTCTCGTTTGACGTGACTAAAGCCGACCTTATATTTGACAAGTTGTATAAGGATAAACAAATAAAGCTGAGCGATAAACACAAGTTGCCAGACCCTGAACAAATCAAGGGTAAAAAATATTGTAAATGGCACAATGCAAGGTCACACATGACTAATAATTACTTGGTTTTTCGTTATATATTACAAGATGCCATCAAGTCAGGACGAATTACGTTCGAAGCTAAGAAGAAGATGACAGTGGATGAAAATCCTTTCCCACAGCCACTTGGGGTGAATATGGTGACGTCTGGCTTCAAAGGCAGGTTGCCAAAATTCAAGTTAGTCATAGACGACGGAAAAGAAGATTCTGGATCACATTCCAGTGTCTTTAAACAAATCATAAGAAGAGAATCTAGAAAAGATGAGGGTGTGTTATTCGGCAGATGCAATAGAGAAATAAAGGAGAATGTGGATGTACCAGGTAAGCAACCATATCTCCACCATCCCAACGTTGCTCCAAATGTCCAACATGGTAGAGGACAGAACATACCATTCTACGAGAAAAGGCCCTTTGAGAGGCAATTCAGGCCGATAAACAATGGGAGAACATTTAGGCAGCATCCTCGCCAACCAAATGTATGGCATTCTTTCCAGTACAATGCAGGAAAAGTGGTACCCTTTATTGAGATTACAAGAACCCAACAAATACGTTTCCAATGTAACTACGGACGAATGATAAGGTAACAACAGGGACCATCACGTCTTAAGGGGTCTAAATTGCTCAAGGTAGCTAACCGAAAAAACCTTAAGGGTGATAAAAAGGCCAGTATGGGCGAATTAGTGGAAAAATTACCAGAAATCTCATCTGGAAGATCAAAGTTTGAACGAGGAAAGAAGCCTGAAGACGAAGAGGATCCATGTCAATCCCTCAGTATCCAATTTGGCACCTTACCCCCTGTCGTGGCTAACAATTATTTATTAGCCAACGAATTTAAAAGCAAGCAAAATGAAGAGGAGGAAAGGGAAGCAAATGAGGAAGAAGCACGTGTGCTGGAGTGTGAAGAAGGTCAAACATCTCAGGTAGCACATAGTGAAGAAGAGGATGATGGCATGAGAGATATAGAAGAGGAAATTTACTTAGAAGCGGAAAGAAGGAAAAGAGGAGTATAGTGCAACATATTGTTGAAGCAGTTGCATCAGGAAGGTGTCCGCGAGGTGGATCTACTGGGCGAATCATCTGGGCGTTCCTTTGACTTCTATGTACTATATGGAACACCAAAAGGGAAGGTGAGGGTGCCTCGTATTAAGAAATATGGGTCACCCCCCAAGAATACTATATTCTCCTACTAGTTGGGTAACTGAAGTAGAAGCGTTAGAAAAAAGTAGAGAAGGAGTTAGTGAAACTGAAAATCAGAGTGAAATATTGCATGTGGACTTGTCACACAGGAACCAACACATAGAATATTAGCAGGAAGTGGAAATAGATGCAGCTGAGAAAATTATCTTCAAGAAACCAACTATGAAATTAACTAAGCATTTGAGGCCATTATATGTAAAGGCTCTCATTGACAATGGAACAACCATCAATACCATCCCATCCAGAATGATGAGGAAATTCGCAAAGGTAGAAAGCGATATGATCCTAACAGAAGTGATTCTTACAAGCTTTAATGGAGGAGCAACTTCAGCTAAAAGGGTTATGCCACTAGATATAACTGTGGGAACAACTACTAGGACCACAGTCTTCTTTGTAATTGATGGTCCAACTAGTTACAATGTGCTGCTAGGAAGAGATTGAATTTATGGAAGTCGTTGCATACCTTCATCGCTCCATCAATGCCTAGTTTTTTGAAATGACAAAAGTGAAGAAGAAATAGTGCAGGCAGATCATAGACCCTTTGTTACAGAAGCCAATTCAGTAGAAATGTTCATGTATAAGGAAAATTATGGACTTGTCAGAGTAGTTCAAGAAGGGAAAGAAACTCAGATTGTTGCACAAAGTGAAGAGCCATTTTTAGTAGACGCAGTTACTGAAATCTTCAATCAAATGAGGCCAAACATAGTAGCCCTTGAAGAGCCACTAATTGGCAAAAAGATAACCAGGGAAGCCAAATGAATAGTTAGTTGCAAGAAAATATGGCCGACATTCAGGTCTTCAAAGCCAAATTAATGGCTTTTAGTAAAGAATGTGAGGAAAAGATGAAAGAAGAAACGGCAATGGAGACATTAAGGAACAAAATAGCAGTGTTCGAGTTGGAGCAAAACATTGACCAAGAAGTCAACAAGGTGGATTGCTTGGAGGAGGAATCATTTCCAAAGAACTCAAGCGGAGAGGTGATTGGAATTGCGAAACCTGGGCATGCTCAAGCACATGACCCTTTGATGAGGGTGAACATTGGCGACGAAAGTGAGGATTATCCAATGTTTGTCAGCCAGATGCTCAATCAAGAGGTAAGTACCAAATTAATAGCTTTATTAAATGAGTATAAATATTGCTTTGTTTGAGAATATGAACACATGTCTGGTTTAGATAAAAGTCTGGTAGAACATAGGTTACCAACTAAGCCAAACTTTAAACCTCATAAACAGCCTCCTAGGCGTTTTGCCCCTAATGTATTGCCTGAAGTAAAGAAAGAGATATAACGATTGCTAAAAGTAGGCTTTATTAGAGCAGTCAGGTATGTTGAGTGGTTGTCTAACATTATACTTGTGTTAAAAAAGAATGGTAAGATTATAGTGTGCATAGATTTCAGAAACCCAAATTTGGCAACGCCCAAAGATGAGTATCTAATGCCTACGGTAGATTGTTTAGTAGATTCAACTGCCGGGCATGTTATGTATTCTTTTATGGATGGATACTCAGGTTATAACCAAATCTACATAGTTGAAGAAGACATACATAAAACTACTTTTAGGTGTCCTAGATCTTTATGATGCTTTGAATGAGTAGTTATGCCATTTGGCCTGAAGAATGCAGGTGCAACTTATCAAAGAGCAATGAAATTAATTTCTCATGACATGATAGACCAATTTTTCGAAGTATATGTAGATGACATAGTGGTTAAATTTGTTAAAGAGAAAGATTATTTTGAATAACTAAGACGCTTATTTGAATAAATGAGGCAATACAAGCTGAAATTGAACCCTTTAAAGTGCGTATTTGGTATTAATGTAGGGAATTTCCTTGGACTTTTAGTACACAAAAGAGGGATCAAACTCGACAAAAATAAAGCAAATGCCATTTTAGAGGCCAAGCCACCCAGTAATAAGAAAGAACTGTAAAGGTTCTTAGGACAAATAAACTTTTTGAGACGTTTTATCTCTAATTGTGCAGGGCAAACGAAAGCTTTTCGCCTCTCTTAAAGTTAAAAAAAGGACGAATTCGTCTGGAAGAAAGAACATCAAAAGATTTTTGATAGCCTAAAGTTATATTTGTCAAGTTCTTCAGTATTGGTGTCACCTATTCAAAGACGACCAATGAAAGTGTACATATCGACTGAGCAAGATCAATAGCTTGGATGGTCGCGCAAGAAGACCAATTCGGCGAAGAAAGAGCGATTTATTATTTGAATAGACAGTTAACAAAGTGTGAATATAATTACTCTGCTATTGAGAAACTATGTTTAGCTTTGTATTTCACATGTACAAAAATTAAGGGCCTATTTAAGGCCTGTGACTGTTTACTTAAGTTCTAATATTAATTTAGTTAAGTATATATTTTCTCGCCCCGTCTTACTCCAAAGAATAGACCTTTGGACTTTGGCCTTATCGAAATTTGAAATACAACATATATCCCAAAAGGCAGTGAAGAATCAAGCATTGACTAACTTTTTGGCCGATCACCCATGCCTGGATATGCCTAAAGAAGTTGAACTGGAAGTGGATTTATTTGAGTTGAAACCTTGGGTTTTATACTTTGGTGGATAGAAATCATCTGGAGGGGCAGGGGTAGGAATAGTCTTAATAAATCCTCTAGGGGTTTATTACAAACTTACATTCACTTTGGACATATTGTGTACCAATAATTAGGCTGAATATGAGGCTTTGATTGTATGACTCAAGCTGTTATTAGAATTGAAGGTGAAAAGTGTAGTCATTAGGGGCGATTCCCAATTAGTAATTCACCAGTTGATTGATGACTTTAAATGTCAAAGTGAATCTGTCATAAATCAGTATGAAATTGCCCAAGAGTTAGAAGAATTTGATCAAGTGGAGCTTCAATACGTTAATAGGATGTATAATGATTTAGCAAATGAATTAGCCCAAATGGCTTCAAGCTACTCAAGGATGTTGAACGTAGAATCCACTTGCGAATATAGAGTAATCTTGCCCGCAGTACAACGGAGGGCGAGAAGGATCAATATTCATTGCATACAAGATGGGGATGCAATAGATTGGATGGAATAAATAAAAAGATTTCTGAAAGAACCTAGCAAATGGGGTAATAGGAAGATGAAACTATGCTCATTGAACTATACACTAATAGACGAGGAGTTATTCAAAAAAAGTCCAGATGGTGTGTTGTTAAAGAGTGTAAGTTTGCAGGAATCCAAATAATCATGGCTGAAGTGCATGAAGGGATATGTGGAGTCTATCAAGCTGGCCAAAGGATGAGGTGGTTGATTATTAGGAGTTGATACTTTTGGCCCAAGATGGGAGAATCATGCGTTCAATATGCGAAGATTTGTTTAGCTTGCTAAAAGCATGGCCCAATACAAAGATTATCAGTGAGAGAAATGATATCTATTGTCAAGTATTGGCCGCTTAAATGTTGGGCGATAGATTTGATAGGAAAGATTTATCCTCCATCATCCAATCAACATACATTTATAATAGTTGCAACGGATTTCTTCACTAAATGGGTGGAAGCAATACCTCTAAAAGAAATCTCCCAGAGAAGTATTATAGAGTTCATTCGCAACCACATTATCTATAAGTTTGGAATACCACAAACTTTGATGATAGGTCACGAAACTTCTCTAAATGGAAATCAAGTGAAAGAGTTCTTGAGCAAGTTTGGGATTAAGCTATTAAAGCCCACACATTATTACGCTCAATCTAATAGACAAGCAGAGTCTTCAAATAAGATTTTGAAAAACATTATAAGGAAAATGATAGACAAAAATGTCAGGAATTGGTATGAATGCTTAAACAAGGCTTTGTGGGCTTACAGGACATCGCCATGCTCAAGTACCAAAGTAATCCATTTTCAGCTTACTTATGGACAAGAAGCGGTGCTACCCATGGAAATCAATGTGCAGTCGAATAGAGTAAACTTGCAAAATAATCTAAGTGACAGTGATTATGTAGAATCTTTAGCCCAAAGTTTGTTAGAACTGGACGAATTGAAGTTGGAAGTCCTAGATAGATTGTAGGTCCAAAAACGAAAGATGGCTAAGATTTATAACAAAAAAGTCATAGCTAAGTCCTTTAGCTTGGACGATTTGGTGTGGAAAACAATACTCCCTTTGGATAATAAAGATCTGAAGTATAGCAAGTGGTCACCCAATTGGGAGGGACCATATAGGGTGAAAAGCATATTGCCTAATGGAGCTTACCACTTGGAGGACTTAGACGGTACAAATCATGTAAGATTCATTAATGGTAAGTACTTAAAAAATTATGTTCCTCCCATATGGGAAAGTGAACAAATGTAGGCACACACCGTATAATCAGCGCGAATAAAATAAATTGGACGATCACGTTCATACAAGGAAAAGAGTAAACTTTCATTATCAAAGATTCGTTACAAATCGAGGAATATAAAAATACAAACGGCATAAAAGCCGTAATTGGAAGCAGTAGCGGCTACTGTATTGCTCATATCAACTACTCGTTCTCATATCGAATACTAAGGAGAAAAGGGAAAACTAGTCTTTCAGTGTCTTCCTAAATGCATTGCTGCAATACTTCTTGCTAATCAAGGGAGACAAAATAGTCAAAACACAATTAGCCACAATTTGGAGCAGGCTATAAGTTGCTTCTCAATCAACTACAACAAGTAGAAGGCAAACCAGTCTTCATTGCCTTCCTAAATGCATCGTTGCAATGATATATGGAGAGGTTGAGAAGCACTCTCAACAAGCAATTGGCCTTCAGCACCTTTCTAAGTGCATCATGCAGTAGTGTGCAAGGAAGACCTTTGCTGCTGAGAGAACCACTCCCAACAAAGGCGCTAAAAAGACTTTCATTGGCCAAAAATCATTTCATATACCTCTCACACCAAGGGGCATATAAACAATAGATAGCAAACTCGGAAAAAGAAATAGTTATTTCAAAAGGGAACAAAGGGTTTCCTGGTTACAGAAGATCCATCAGTCGAGTGTTGTAAATGATAGCAAAAAGTGATGGTGAATATGCAACAAACACGCCTATTTATAGAGTTTGAAGACGAAGGGACAGTATGCGAATGGCCAGATATGTAGTAACCGAAGTTGAAGGATCGAATTCTGAAGAGATGCCAGAAAGTCAAGAGTCTTTTCCTATGAGAAGTTACACTAAAAGAAATGCACGAGTACGAGGTTAGTAATTAAAATGTGGGGAACATTAACGATTACAGAATACATTGATTGTGTTGTTACAAGATTTATGCAAAACATGGCATGCAAATGAATAAAAAGCTACTTCATTAACACTGCTAGCCACGAATTACAAGGACAAATTTCAGGATGACATCGTCCTACAAAAGAATATTAAAAAACCAAGTGTCCTAAATTACAACTTTCCCCATATGGAGCGCATATGCTCTCTAAGCTTTCCCCAATCATCGCCCTGTTTATTGGAGGCGTTGGACAACGCAATCACATAATCCTCATCAACCTTTAACTTGGTGTGATGCTCAAGCAAGGGTTTGTGTCGCTCAATCTCCTGAGCAGCAACACGCTTCTTCACAGCCAGCCTAGCCCTGCAGTCATCCATTCTAACTTGAAGCTCCTTCATCTCTGCGACCAACTTTGTCATCAAGGAATCGTCAACCATAACCTCAGAAGAGAGTTCATTTAAATGGACCTTAGCATTCTCAAGCTCTTGGAACAGAGATGCCTTTTCATTGGAAGCACGAAGACACTAAACTTGTTCAGCTTTCAATTCGACGTTTATGTCCATCAAAGAGCTGATTTCTAAATGAGTAATCTTCAATGCCAGTCTAAAATTAGCCGAAATAGTGAGCGAATGAAGCTCAAGCACTTGAGCCATTTTGGCACTCAACTGCTCAAACTTATCCTTCTGACCAGAACCACTCGCTCTATGGACATCCATGTACATGAAAGAAACATATTCAAGCAAGGATTGCCTAAGACCCTCCATGTTTTCTTATGAGGAGGTATCAGATGGAGCAAAAGGACGGCTAGCTGAAGAAGAGCAAGAAATAACGTTAGTTTTCGCCTGTTCCCAAGAGGTAAGCATGTCTTGGATAGATCATAAATTAGAGTCAACTTCCTACAAAGAAAAGGCAAGCAATCAGCACTCCGATTACAGTGCACAAAGTAAAGATGAAAGACAAAGTAAAGGATACCACATCGACAGCTTGGGTAACTTGGGACACATCATTAGACGCTCTAACCACTTGAGGAGACTTCCCTTTATCTGAACTAGTAGTTTCTCCCACAACGGGAAAATCTATAGGGCTTTTTGTAAAAATCAAGCTATGATGAGTCATAATTCAACAATACAGACAAAGGAAAAGACCATATACTCTGTACTACCTTCTGGTTCAACGCGTGTGGGGTCGACATCCCGAGAAATTGAAAGTTCTCCAACTTGACTGGAAGCTAAAGTCCCTTCTCCAAATGACTTGGATGAAGAAACCTTAGTAGAAGTTGGAGGAGCAAAATCAAGTGAAGGCAGGGCCTTCAAAGGAGAAGCAACACTTTTCTGAAAATTCAAGGCAATACATCAACTTACGAAGGATTTTTACGAGTAAACAAGCTTTACATGAAAAAACAAAGTCAAATACCTTTATTTTGACTACAAAGGGAACATCATCATTATCATCACCAGGTGAGCTTAGCAAAGCAGAAGCTGGCCTTTTACGACTGGATGCATCCTTGGTGGCGTCAGTTGGAACAGAGGAAGAACCAGATGGAGTAGGATTGGTTGCAGAATGTTTAACGCGAACATGGGAAGACGTTGAGGGAGAGATATGATTCTTGGAAGATGGAGGAATAGTAAGAACATGAGAAACAGAAAAGGCTCCAGGATTCTCCAGCAAGTGGAAGGTGCGATTAACATCATTTGTAAACAACTTGCGCTTCACAGTCGGTCAGAGTCGAGCAAATAGAGGATGAGTGGCAGAAGTAGGGTTAAAAGAAGCCATAGAAAAACTTTGGGTCAAAACAGCATTGCAAGTATCAATGGCCTCTACTTCCGTTTTGGTGATGGTATGAAAATGGCCTGTTAAACTCTTAGAGAAACATAAAGGAACATGCCAAATTTGGTCAAAACCCAACTGACAAGCAAAAAAATGGGAAGCATATATCTCAACCCCAGTTTTGGCATTGGTGCCAGTCAAGATATCATAGAAGAGTTCCATCCCAATCAGAAATTGAACCCAAACAGATAAAACAACACTTGCATTAGTCATAGTGGAATGAGGCTATACATAAATAGGAATTTGATGAATAGAGAAAGGGAAGAAAGAAGGAATGAAATTTAAGGTATAAAAGAATGTGAAAACCTCCATACTGGACATTCTCACAGGGCCAAATTGATTGACAAACAGCCCATAGCAGCTAATTGGTCTAGGAGGAGTTTGGAGGACACCAAGCTGTGGAAAATACACTCTCAACCATAATTGGGCAAGCAAAAAAGGCCCACTACCAGTAGGAGATACACCATTTCGTAACTGAGATTGAAAGAAAGCCATGCCTCTATAAAAGGCAGCTAGGAAAAGCGAACAAAGGTTCAGGGGCCTACCACGTTCTAACTCGTGTGCTAAGGGTAAGTAAGATATTGAAGGCTTCATGCTAGGAACACACAGGACATATTTACATAGCCAAACCTGAAGGAAGGCTATACGCTCAGCATAGGTGGGTTCAGTGGTAGTATTCTTATAAATTTCTTGCATGCCCGAATAAGAGTCAGTGAATCTTTTATCAAATTTTGGGGCAGCACCAGTGACCATAATATTAGGGAAGATGGTATCGCCCAGAGGCGGAAGGTTAACTAAAGCCCCAACATCTCTTAAAATAATAGACATTGTGCCAAGAAGAAAAATGAAAGTATTGTACTTAGAGGACCAGAAACTCAAAGAAATTGAAAAAAGCACAGAGTTAAAAATTGGAGGGCGAAGCACAATTTCTAATAAAACAGAAATTTTATCGTGATCAAAAATTGCTTTGGTAGGGCAATCCTTTAACATACGTACATGCCAAAAATGAAAAGTAGCATCAGATTTGGGCCAAGTACGAATACCTTTCTCCTGGATTGGCTTTAATGGAAAATGATTCAGAAAATGGGGGTCTTAAGTGAAGGGAAACAATTGGCCCACCTCGGCTTGCCCCATAGAATCATCATTATTGAATGATGGGCCCAGATAAAACTCATTGAGGTTAGAGTTTGTTGATGATAGGAAAGTTGGAGATACACGGGGTTTGGAGAGAAGTTCTTGATAATCTTCGAAACTAAGAGAGCTCTCTGACGTCGCCATTTGTTACAAGTTTCTCAAAGTTATTAGAGTGCAAGTACTTGAGAGAAGAAGCGAGAAGATGACCAGTAATCTCACGAAGGTGGAATGTGGGTGTAATGGCGCGAAGAAGTGGCATGTCCTTGATTTATAAGAATGACGTTATATTCCACTTATTGGAATGTGTAAGGACACCACCGAACAAAAAACTATGACTGGCATTCTCCCTCATGCTTAGGAGTTCAAGTATTGTGGAAATGTACAAAGAATGAATATAACATAAAATTAATAATCGATATTAATTTTGCCATATTGGGGGGTAATTGTTGACGCATAAAAATGTGGCCCAATTAAATGGCCAAAGAATGGAAGCCCCAAATAGGAGATTCGAAAGATAGGCTTAAAGAAAACCATGTAAAAGGCCCAAGACAGAGTTGTACAATGGAAGCCCATCATCGCCCAAGTCTACAAGATGCCCAAGTTCTGGGCGAGTACAACATTTTATTAATACTCAGAGCGACAGTGTTATTATCGGCTAAGCTTACGGAATGCCCAGAATTCGAACACATTGCTAATTCAAGTAACGGTTACCTAAACAGTTAAAGGCAATCTCATCATGCCCACGATCCAGGAAGCCCCGGTTATCAGTAGTTCAATGGTGGAGGTAATGACTTCAGTTAGAAACGAAAGTTCCATGACAAGGCAGTCATGATGAAGAACGTGGGTGGTTACAGGACGACCAGCAGTTTTAGGCGATTCTACAACAATTGTCCAAGGAGTATAAGAAAGAAGAGAAGACATAGAAGAAAGCCCCCCTTCCCCCCGGAATCAAACACTCTCGAACAAAGAATATGTAATCTTTATTTTCTTTATGCTTATTGAATTTAACTTTCAATTGTTCTGTGTGTTTGCGCCCCTTGGAGGCATTTTGCCTTTCGCTCATTGTAAATTTTTGTCAATAAAGCACCCATTTTTGAGACTTTGTCTCAAGAGGTCTGTTCCTTACACAATCATCTGAACCTTCTTTTAATTGTTAGCGAGACCGGACTTTCTGTGCGAAACAGATATATTCGAGCCGTAGAAAGATTATATATGCGGAACATCACTTTATATATTCCATTGTTGATACAGGTTCACATACTTATCAGTATGATCTTATAAAAAAATTATTCATACGGTGTATTCTCGTGGGAAAAAAATTAGAAGGTTATGAGAGACAAGATTTATTAACCGATTTATTGATGTCTTCTACTAATTTGCATGTACCATCATGATAAGTGTATTCTGTACAATAATCTAGGTCATTAAATTATAGTATTTGTTAGTGATTTGGATGACTTATAGCTTAATTTTGTATTAATTGTGTTTATTAGATTGAACTCAATGCAAATTGATGGATTTGAAATAAATGAACGAAAAACGTGTGAAAACGAAGGAAATGTAAAGTTTGTAGACAAAAGTGTAAATATCTAATAGTTGATTCGGACCACAAAAAAATGATTGAAGATCATATATGATCAATTGGATACAATTGAAGGTCAAATGAGTGAAATATAATGAAAGTATTTTTACAAATCAATTTCCAACCGAACAAGTTATACTCCGTATTTTTGGTCTCAGCTTAATACCCATGTTTCGGATAGCAAACATTCGAATTGGAAAAATTGTGTATCTAGAAGAATTGTAACACTTTGAATTAAAATTTTAATGCATTTTGAATTACCTCAGTAACATATCTTTATAGAAAGTTATGACCAAATTATTGAAAGCTGCTCATGGACGAATAGAAGCGAACCTTCGCGCGCGCGCCTGGGATAATTCATGACACGCGTGCGACACCTTATTTTCCCTAACCCGAGACCCATTTGGATCTACAATGTGCACATGATAGTTATGTCGATGTGTGCGTGCGTCATTGCCATAGAGGAATCTTTAGTTTCCTTTCGTGACTCAAACTCTTTTGAAACCCGAATCGGACGCGATTTTGACCTATTTTCTGACTCTTATAAATAGAGAACGAGGGCTACACATTGAAAAAATCTCTCTTGCCTCTTCATACAAATGTTATCATCAAATTCAATAAGAACAAGAGGCCAATTATTATATTTTGAGAGAGGAGATCAAGCTCTAGCAAGGAATTGAATGTCAATCACATCAAGATTTTGAAGAATTCAATCGTGGTGGTGGTACTCTTGTCTCACAACTTTCATTTGCTGATGATATGATATCTCAGGTTGGGATTCACGACTTTTATCACATGGGGGCCGTATTACTTTGTTGAGGTCAATGCTCTTTTCCATGCCATACACATTCTTTAGATCATGCAGCCCCCTAAGGTTATCCTGAAAAAACTTGAGAGCATCTTGACGCGATTCCTGTGGGATTCCAGAGAATAGGCATGATGTTTACATTGGCAGAGTTGGAAGGAGATTTGCCTTCCTAATGATGAGGGTGGTTTAGGATTTAGGAGATTACAGGATGTGGTGGACACCTTCTCCGTGAAGCTCTAATTGTTGTTCCGTTCTCAGATATCTCTTTAGGCCCAGTTCTTATGAGGCAAGTATTGTATGGGGACACATTCTTTACTCGTAGCAACTCCCTACACAGCTTCTCCTATCTAGAAGAGGTTGAAATTAGTTGGGCCATGGAAAGAGGCATACATTGCATGGCACCTTGGTACATGTCAGATTTTCTTTTGGTATGCTTGCTGGATGGGCGATACCACATTGGCATCCTTATTCCCACACTGATAGCACACATCTGGGTGGGATATAGGACGTTTATTACAAGTTCTCCCTCCTCTTATGGCGGAGCAAATAATGGTTATACCTTGTGCAGATGTCGGGATCAAATTTTTAGCGAAATATATCGGATGGTGTTTCGTTACCAAGTTAGCATGGCAGTTCGTACGTTCGGGATGCCAATATCAGGATTCGTACCGGTTACTATGGAGCTCCATTTTGCCCATCACTGTCTCATTTTTTCGGCTGGAGATTATAACAGGGACCCATTCCAGTAGATGTGGTTATTCAAGGAAGGATTGGATGCTAGTTGGCTTCTCGCTGTCAGTGTTGTTCCGAGACTGAGACTATCGATCATATTTTCACTGGGAGTAGCATCTCCAATCAGGTAAGAAAACATTTTGAGGATAATTTTTAGATACCCGTGAGTTTAAAAGAAAAAAGTCAGATAGAGATTCCAAAGATGGAGGTATTCTGGATAGTATATTCGTTGTGGACACATTTACATTATCATTCCTCTACTGATATTTTAGTATCTATGGACCGCGAGAAATAATGTAAAGCATAGGGGGATTCACATGGTAGCCAAATGTATCATTTGGATGGTCTATCGTATTATCTCTTTTCTTCATATGAGAGGACTGTTTCGAGCGATACATTGGCGAGAAGATTTGACACTTGCATCCATATTTGGTATTTTTATAGACCTCTCTTCCCCATCTCCTCCTATTCTGGTTTGGTAGCGCACTCCATCAATCAGATTTATCAAGATCAATACTGATGGATACGTCAAGGATGGTTATGCGAATGTGGGAGACATCATTAAAGATACATTACACTATATCAGGGCTCAACTTCTTATGGACTAGGCATGATATTAGAGGCAAAGCTCCAAGCTATTCTTGATGAGATTTAACTAGCTCAAGGACTGGGTTATTTAGCAATTTGTTGAGTCAAATTTTACAGTGGCTATTCACTACATCACTAGAGGATGAGGACAATTGGCTATTAAGGGCATACTTAGACGTATCACATATATCATATCCTTCGATAGAGATATAGTCTCCCAAATTTACAAAGAATGAAACAAGGTTGCTGATACTCTTGTTGTTGAGGGTTAAGATCATCGACGATGTTAGGTATATGGACCACTTGACCACCATGACATATTAGAGTACTAGTACAAGTTGACATACATGGATTGCCCAGTATCAAAGTTTGAATTTTATTTTAACTTTCAATAGTTATTTTGTCTTTTATACATTAGTTCTTATTGTAAATGAAGTAGTACTTCTTTGTTTACTGCTTTATTCTTCGTCGTTTACTTTCATTGTAAGGGAAGTAGTACTTCCTCATTTACTGCTCTCATTATTTTCATGTAACCATGGTAGGGCATATTAAATAAATTTTGGAGATACCGCCCTCCTTTAACTAAAAAAAATAGAAGATCAACGTCTTTTGATTTATTTTATGATCATGGTGATATTTTTCTATTTTTTTTTTTTGTAATTTATTTATTAACGTGTTAGGCTAGATCCACTTTTGTGTTGGATGAAGATTAACCCTATTTTTTTTTTAATTCAAGGCTAGTAGTTTAGTTTATTTTTTACGTTTTTTTGATTAATTTTTCATACCCATTGCATTATTTAATTGATTGACCATCAATTAGATAATTAATTGCTTATTGTAATGTTAAGAGATTCACAATAAGTTTAGAATACAGCAAAATTAACATATGTGCAATAGATGTTAGGAATAACATTTATTACATGTGAAATCACATAGTTAATCTAAAATTTAATGCATTATAAACATTCGAATTCGGGTTAGGAATATATTCAAGTTGTGGTCAGGATAGATTTAATTTATTTTGGAAAGAAAATTATATATCATAATTTTATCGATTGTCAAGAACACATGAACAAAATTTGATTACAAATCAAGAATTGAAATAGATAGCAATAGACGGATTCGAGATCCAATACAATCATCCATACATTGATAAAAATCACATTTTTACAGCTTTTTAGATTAATTAAACATAAAATAAAATCAAACTCTCTTTTGTTTACATAATTCGATCCCAAAAAAAAGTTAGTAAACTTGAATTAAATTTATTCTCTGTCGGACGATACCCTTAACTTATCAATTTTATTACTTGTCAACGATCTCATATGTTTGTGGGTTTCACACGAACAAGTTTTTGACGTCATTGCCAATGAATAAAGTATTTAATTTGAGTTTATTAGTTATATAGTCTTCAAAATTTTCTTTTATTTTGTTTAGGCTATTATTTAAACATCCAATCTCTCTATTTTGATCTTGGCAGTGTGCACAAGATTCTGAAGAAATTGAGCTCTTACCATTGGATCCCGAGATTTACAAAACTTTCAGACAACAAAAAAGATAATGGAGAAACGTAAAGACATGGCAGAAAATCAAAATCATGTTCAGCTTCCACCATATGCGCTAGAACAACCAAATCTAGTTCTTAAGGATTATTTAAATCCCATACATGCTCCTATGCAACGTGCTATTGTTTATCCACCTTTTGGGCATGCCAACTTCCATATTCGATCATATGTCATCAACTTGTTTCATAATCATCAGGACATCAGGTTCTCAAAAAAATTAGTTGAAAATCCTCATGAACACATACAAGCTTTCCTGATACTTTGCGAGTTGATCAGTCATGAAGGCATGTCATCTGATGCTTTCCAAATGCATCTATTTCCTCATACTTTAAAGGAAAGCGTACGAAAATGGCTAAACTCACACTTTCCTAAGAGTATTGTTGCGTGAAATGACATGGTACATGAATTCTTCTTGAAACTCTTCCAATCTTCTCGAGTTCATCAAATTAGAATGAAGCCTCTACATTCAAACAAAAGGACATCAAGAGCTATCCATAAGCATGGGAAAGATTAAAGGATTACTTTAGAAAGTGCCCCAATCTAGACATTCCTAAAAATGCTATGGTCTACTTCTTCTATCCAGGTCTGCATCTTAAATACCTTCAGCAGGAGAATCGGTCATAAATATTCCCTTAGACAACGCCTTAGATATCTTTAAGAAAATAACAAAAAATCAGACTATGTGGCCAAGAGAAAGGGAAACTTTAAGGAAAATAGCAGGTATTCACAACATTTACGTGGTTACATTATTGGCAGCCCAGTTGGAAGTATTAACAAAAAAATGGACAAACTAACTGAGAATGTGAGCAGGTGCACCAATCAACACCAGTCTGCGGAGGCTGTGGGAAAGATCATATAACTGCAAGCTGTCTTTAGCATCAACTAATGTTTATCAGCGTGAGAAATTCAATTATGCACAGAACTTTTAGAGGCAGTAGAATAATCGTTACTCCAACACCTATAATCCAGATTGGAGTAAGTATCCTAACTTCTCATGTGTTAATAATGAATAATCAGGGTCAAGAATGTTAGATTCAGGGTAACACACTAGGATTTCAACATCAAGAGAAGAAGTCATTGTTGGAAGAATTAGTGGCTAAGTTCATTACTAAAAGTGAGACTAATTTTTAGAACCAATAATCTATTCTTCAAAACGAGTAGGTTGCAATTAAAATTTGGAAACTCAGGTGGAACAGATAACAATTGCATTAACTAATAGAACACAAGGTACTCTACCAAGCGACACAAAAAAGAACCCACGAAAACAAGTATTAGCCGTGAAAGCTGTGAATTATGCAATTCTTGAGATGCCATAAATTAAGCATATAGTTCATGTTTGAACATATGTACCACCTATTCAATTCCCTCAAAGACTTTAACAAAAGCCAAAAGATGAACAAGTCCTGGCTTTTACAACAACAAGTAGAATTTAGTTGCCAGAAATTACTGTGAACGAAAGGGATAGAGGAAAATCAAGTACCTACCACGGGCGAGGAGCAAGTGGTTTAGTTTGAAGAATAATCAAAGATTAATCAAGAACAACAATTAGACAATCTACAAGTTAAGATAATTGTTCCTTCCAATAAAAACACACATTCAATCCCATTCCCTCAAATGTTGCAAAACAATAAACTAGACAAAGAATTCAAGAAGTTCTTGGATGCTCTCAGACAACTTCACATACATTCTTTTCATTAACGTCATTCTACAAATTCCAAATTATGCTAAATTTTTGAAAGAGATGTTGACCAAAAAGAGAAAGTTGCCAGTAGATGAAACGGTAACTCTGACAAAAGAGTTTAGAGCAATTATAAAGCATATGCTCCCTCTTAAATAAAAGATCTAGGGAGTTTCACTGTACCTTGCTCTATAAGAAATTCAAATAATTTAAATGCTTTAATTGATTTTGGAGCAAGTATTAATTTGATGCCACTGTCTATCTATAGAAAATTAGGATTGGATGATCTAAAAACAATATCAATAATCCTATAGCAGTCTGATAGGACACTAAAGCATCCTATGGAGTGGTAGAGGATGTGCTCATCAAAATTGGAGATAACTTCTTTCCTTGCAGATTTCATCATCCTTGATATAGATGCTCAACACATGCCGTTAATTTTGTAGAGACCATTCCTATCAACTGTACAAGTATTAATGAATTTTGAAAAAGGTTAATTAATCTTGAGGGTGGAAGAAAAATAACAAAACTTCACCATAAATGCTCCACTCAACCAACCACCTAATATTGAGGAGTGTAAAATGATAGATCATTGGGAAAATAACAAGAATATGAAGGAAGAATGTGGACTTGTTGGGCGGGATAACAATGAAAATCTTATAATGTGGAGGCTTAAATATGACTTAAGAAACAACTGTCAATGCAGCCGCTGTAAGGCTGAAAACTCTATTTTCAAGCCACAATAAATAACCAAAACAATTAAGTTAAGCTAATGACTATAAATAAGCATTTACTTTGTTGGGAGACAACCCAATTTTCTTTCTTTTTATTTATTTTACTTTTTAGATATAGGATTAATATTTTTTATTACTTTTAGTAATATCAGGTATCTTCATTCCCATATTTCCCTTTAAGGTGTGTATGAACTTATTACAAATTATTTTTTATGATTGATTTTTATTATTTTGAAGGAACATATCACCCGAACACATTGGACAAAGAAAAATACATAAAAAATAACCCGGCACTTTTCATGCCAGTACATTCACCACCTGCAGATTTATAATAGGGGAGTACTTAGTTCCCTTCTTTGCCCTTAATTTTTATATATTTCTTGTTATAGTTTTGGACATTGAGGATAATGTCTGTTATAAGTTTAAAGGCGGAAAATATTGAGTTTTTATTAGTTTGTGTGCTTGTTCGAGTGCAAAAAAATAAAAATAGCTTTATTTTTATTTATTTTTTGTGTTTGTGTAGGTCAGATAATTTTGCCTACCATGATGCATATATTTGGAATCATGTATTATATTATAAATTGTGAAAAAGTTACTCGTTAAGGTTGATTTATGTTTATTCATGTGAAACTTGATTTTTTTGCACACAAGATTTATGTTTTGCATCATGAAAAAATATTTGATTCAAAATTTGACTAAATAAAAACAAATAGTGGAACAAGATGCTAAATCCAAATAATCACCAAATTATACATCCTTAAATCAATTCTAAAATAGTTTGGGCTGATTAAACTGTTGTAGTGACACATTGAGATAGATGTAGATTTCATGTGTGCTAAATTTTGTGTGGATTGTCTAAGGCCAATAAGAAGAAAATTAGGTGAAAATTTGAAGTTAGATGTTGATTTTTAAGAATAAGTGTTTAATAAGGGTTATTGCACTAATTATTGCATGAAAAAGAGAAAATATTGTCTTATTGTGAAATTTCTATTCGTAGCATTTATGATTTGAGTGATTAAGTCAGCAAAGATATCTAAAATCTGGTGCTCTATAGTCACCCCACTTGGGAGTCATCGGTCAAAAGCTCGCTACAAGGGTTATTTAGAAAGCTTAAAGGAGAGAAGTCCGTACATAAGATGAAAAAAAAAAGAATTTTTTTTTATTACATGTTTTGATTAAGCCCCAAATACTTATTTGAGAGAATTTAAATTTTTGACATTAGATTATTAACTTAATTGATTTTTGGAGGTTGAAACAATAAAAAATAAGGAGAATCTTCATTTGTTGATGTGTTGAGCTGCAATTAGTAAGATCTAACCAAACTAGAGACATGATTAGTATTATAAAATTATTTTACTTTAAATCACACATTGGGAAAATAGTGAAAATGATAAGTTTGGTGATGTGAAACTCATGAGAGGAAAATGACAAATTTGACTATTGAGGGTTGTGATTTAAATCACTTCATGAATTTATGATACTTGACATGACTTTTCACACACACGTTGATTTTGCATTGGATAAGTAAAAATTAATTTTAGCATTGTAATTTTGTAGCAGTTCATAATTTTAATATATATATTCCAATCCTGAGATAAAAGACAGATTATCTAATTATATGAATGTTTAAAATTTTTGACTAATTGATGTTATAATTTTATTTGAAAACAAACAAATGTTCAAATTTGTGAGTGTTTGATAAATGTATTTTGTACACTTATTTAAATCATTAAATTAGAGCATTTCTTAGTGATTTGGATGAGTTATAACTTAATTTTGTGTTAATTATGTTTGTTAGGTTGAACTCAATGCGAATTAGTGAATTTGAAAGAAATGAACGAAAAATGTGCGAAAGCGAAGGAAATCCAAAGTTTGGGGATCAAAGCGTAAACATCTAATAATTGATCAGAGCACAAAGCAATGATTGAAGATCATATAGGATCAATTGGATGCAATTGGAGGTTAAATGAATGAAATATAGTGGAAGTATTTTCACAAATCAATTTGCAGTTGAAAAAGTTAAGCTTAGGATTTTTAGTCTCAACTTGAGACCCGTTTTTCGGATAGCAAACGTTCGAATTGAAAAAATTATAATTCTAGAAAACTTGTATACCTTTGAATTACCTTTCTAACGTATTTTAAATCACCTCAATCGAATGTATGTAGAGAAAGTCGTGGCCAAAATACCGAAAGATGATCGGGGACAAACCGAAGTGAACTTGCGCGAGTAGGGCACCTTATTTTCCCCAATTTGAGAGCCATTTGAACCTGCGGCGCGCGCGCGGTAGTTATGTTGGTACGCGAGCGAGGGCCATTTTCGCAATTGAATCAGTAGTTTCTTTTTCGTGATTCAAACTCTTTTGGAATCCAAATTAGATGCGATTTTGACCTATTTTTTGGCTCATATAAATAGAGAACGAAGGCTACACATCGAAAAACATCTCTTGCATCTTTATACAGAATGATATCATTCAATTCATAAAAAACAAGGGGCCAATTATTATTTTTTGGGAGGAGATCAAGCCCTAACAAGGAATTTAAAGTCAATTATGTCAAGATTTTGAAGATTTAACATTGGAATTGAAGATCAATATCTTTTGATTTATTTCACGATCCGGGTGATATTTTTATATTACTTTTTTTATAATTTATATATTAACATGTTACGCTAGATCAACTTGAGAAAAAAATGTAATGATCTAGTTTGGCAAGTGTTTATTGACACGTAATGTTAAAAATCATACCACATTTTATTCACATATTTCGTGGGACTTACAAATACTACTCATTTATCCACACTCATTTTTATAAGTATAAACACTCGCTAAGGATATGCATAGAAAATTTCCAGGGCATCTAAATCAGAGCTTTATACCAGGATTAGCTGTCTCTCTTTTCATTGAACATAACAAAAAAACACATGTACACATTGGTCATATCAAAATTAAAAATTAACCCATATTCTTAGAATATTTGCCTATGGTCTCCAATGACAGTAACAAAATCCTTAGCCATTGTCAAAAAAATTGTTCACCTTGACTACTATATAATTACAGATCATGCATGCTTGTTTATTACTCCAGAATCAACAAAGAAAAGAATCATGAAGTACGAAAATTATGATCTTTGTTTCCCCGAGCAGCCGGTGGTCGATTTATACCTCCCTGTGTGGGCTAAACTTCCGGCCTTTAGGCACAAACCGGCCTTCATTTGGGTCGAAGACAGCCCTGATGGAGTGTCCAGCTGCTCGTCAACCCTAACTTACGAGCAGCTGAACAAGTCAGTGCAGTCGATTTCCAACCAACTTCATCTACAAAGAGGTGACACTGTCGTGATTTTATGTGCACCCGGGCTCGAGCTTGTAGAAATAATCTTTGCTTGTCAAAGAGCAGGCCTTTTGGCTGTTCCTATAATCCCTCCACACCCTTCTTTTGCCAATGATGATCACCATCACCTTGTAAGGGTTCTATCCCAAACAAGGCCTAAAGCAGCCTTAGCCCTCCGAGGATATATTGATCGTGTTCGATTGTACTTATCTTCCTCGACCAATAAGAGATTTTCCGAGCTTTTACAGAAGCTTCAATGGATTCCCATTGAGGAAATAAAGGCTAGGAAGGTGAACGTTAAACAGAATTTATCATCATATAATGGCTGTAAACCTGATGATTTATACTTAATTCAGTACACTTCCAATGCAACTGCGATTCCTAAGCCAGTACTTGTGACAGCAGGAGCAGCAGCCCACAATGTTAGAACGGCTAGAAAAGCCTACGATCTTCATCCAAATAGTGTAATCATCTCTTGGTTGCCTCAGTATCATGATTGTGGGCTTATGTTTCTGTTGCTCACTGTAATATCCGGTGCTACATGCGTGTTAACATCGTCAAATGCGATCATAAACCGGCCTAGGCTATGGCTCGAATTGATCACCCAGTACAAGGCAACTTGTACACCAGTTCCATCCTTCACTTTGCCACTCGTCGTTAAGCGTGGGGGAGTCAAAACCGGGACCATTCCTGTGAGCCTCAGGAGTATGAAGAACCTGATTATCATCAACGAGCCAATCTACAAAGCTGCAATTGAAGAATTTATCGAAGTTTTCAAGCCTTTCGGGCTTAATCCCTCATGCATCTCTCCATCTTATGGCTTAGCCGAAAACTGTACTTTCGTGTCAACAGCATGGAGAAGTGGAAATAATGGCAATTTCCCAATTCACAAGAAGCTATTACCCAGTGCAAAACTACCAGCTCCTTCAAGCAACGACGAAGGAGAAGATATCGAAATTTTAGTAGTAAATGAAGAAACGCACGAGCCTGTTGATGATGGGATTGAAGGAGAAATATGGATTTCATCACCAAGCAATGCCACTGGATACCTTGGCCACCCTTCATTGACACGAGAAGTATTCAACGGCAGAATCAGAAACAAACTCACTGGGAGCTTTCTTAGAACGGGCGATAGGGGAATTGTCATAGGCCAAGATCGATACTTATACATAACAGGCCGATGTTCCGACATCATTAAACTCACAAATGGTCTTGAAATCCATCCTCATTACATCGAAACCACAGCTTACAATTCATGTCCAAAGCTTCTCCGAGATGGCTGTCTCGCAGCATTCCAGTTTTCAAGAACAATCGCCATTGTTGCAGAGTTGCAGAAAACTCAATCCGATCCAGAAATTTCCCGGAAAATTTGTGAAGGAGTAAGAAAATCTGTGATCAAGGAAGAGCAAATTGAAGTGGGATTGGTGGTTCTTGTGAAATCTGGGAGTCTGCCCAAAACTACATCAGGGAAGATACAAAGATGGGCTGCTAAGTATAAACTGAAAGAGGGTGGAATGAACGTCATTATGCAGATGAAATTTAACAACAATGCACAGAATTTAACGTCGTTTGATGCAATAATTCGTGGAAATGAAGAAGAACAGAGGGGGATGAAGATTTCAATGGATGAAGAGGCTGACCAGGGATTCATTCTTGCATCTGCAAATTATTCTAATCAACTTTCTTCGCGTTCTTTTTTGTAAGAATCCACGAGTTTCATTTCGTTTTGTTGTAAAATAGTATTCCTCGAATAAATATGGGATAAATTCCAAGCCTTTCTACTCGATTCATCTCCCAAGAGTACGGATAAGCATTACGGTACAAATTTTCATTTTTATTCTCATTCTATTTATTTTTAACAACACGTTTTTCAGTAAAATAATATTTTTCATCATATCAGTAATTTTTTCTCTTTTTTTTTTTTTTAATCACACATTCTCCATCAATCTATTATTTCAGAATACATTCTTCCAAAAAATGTGGCTCAAACACACCCTTAACTTATACTGAATATTTAGTGGCATGCCACACTAATTACCAATAAGTATAATCATTTTTGGGACTTTCTATTATCTCCCATCACATTAATTAGGAGGAGTTCGGTAAAGATTAAAATCCAATTAAAATTGAAATTATAGCCGTTATTGGATCCCACTCATCAAATAAAAATCAACAATAACAACTAGTTTTTCAATTGTAATCATATTTTAATCTTTACCAAACACACTCTTAGTGTACCGCGTCACTTGGTATTTAGCATGAGTTAAGCATCTATTATATGGTGGAAGAACCTCTAGACGATTTTTGACCAAAAATTTCTTAGTAGATCAAGAATCGTATATTTAACCTTATTTTGACTAATTTCGAAAAAAAGGCAAAATGATAACTCTATATTTTTTTACTTGAGATACTTTAAGAAAAAAAAAAAAAAAATACTTCTTTATCTTTTCCCATTACACTCCACGCTACTCCATTCATACCCCTGCAACCGCCACCCTTATCGTTCCATTCAATGTCTAACAAATAAATTTGACATATTTTTGCCTTCGTTTATTCATATGAAAATTGTCTATATAAAAAAATATATTCAATGATTATGAATAATTTTTAGTTCGTAATATTGAAAACATAAATAGTTTAACTAATTTATTTTGTCTAAGAAAATTTTGTCGAGAACAAAATATAAGTTCAAAAATAACTTATAAGTCGATAATATCATAAAAATAAATATTAACATGAAGAATTCTATTTGTACACGAGGAGTACAGAAAGAAAGATGACGTTTAAGGGGGGGGGGGGGCGGGGGGGGGGAGATTTTTTTTTTTTTATTTGGTTGAAAAAACTCGATCTCAATTATATCTTATAACATCACGTATAAATAAATCAATATGTAAGTAGTGAAGTACATATAGTAAAACTGTATTAACATACGTGTCAGTATCTTATAAAAAAAATAGTAAAATTTTATGAATGACACCAACAACTTCTCATTAGTGGTTCTCAACGACATTAGTTACGACATTCTTGTAGATAATCAGTGACAAATGTCGTTGAGAATGTTGAACCATTAGTCTCTAAAATAAACTTCACCCAAATGAACGACGATATTGATGTCTCACCGTATGTTGATGTGATATAATTGTAGAAGTTAGTTGTCCAATTCGATGATAATTTTCATGAACTGGTTGTGTTTAAAGGAGACATCAACATGTTGTAAACTAAATTATATATAAAATTTAGTGACTAAATATTGATGTTTTAAAGCTAATAAACCATTTTCGATCATACTTATAAGTATAGGGATGAACTATGGTATAAATACAACGAAAAATCAATTAAAAGTAACTTTTACTCATTTTTAAACTTTCAAACATGAGAGCATAAGACCCTATTAATAAACAAAATGATTATAATTTGATGAATTACCGCACATTTTCGGTTCTTTACTCTAAAAATAAATCTATTGTTGAATTGAACAATTTTTTTTTTTTTCGAGACAAAATAAAAAAATGCAACAAAAAGTTAAAATTTAATCAATAGATCACAAATAAAAACAAGAAATAAGTAGTTAACTAGTCGAGTTTCTCATGAAACAAACAAATACACTAAAATAATTAAACTAAAAGTCAGAAAATAAACGTACAAAAACGAAGAAAAATAAGGAACAATAGGAGTACACCAGTTACAATTGAAAACCCCACTTCAAGAAAAAAATAAAATAAATAAATAAAATAAAATCACAGGTTACAATTCTCGAAATTAAATGCAATGCTCGACTCAAAATAATTAATCATGACAATATTTTATCAACTATAAAACTCTTATCCGATGTAGATTTATCCTGATAGGCCAAGGATAAGGATGTCAACGAGTCGAGTCGAGCCGAGCCCGAGCCAAAAAAAAAAGCTCGGGTTCGGCTCGAGTTTTTTTGTTCCGAGCTTTTTTTGGCTCGAGTCGAGCCCGGTCAAAAAAAATAAGGCTCGGCCCGAGCTTTTGGTCTGAGCCTTAGGAGCAGAGCCCGGGCCGGCTCGATTTTTTTATTTTTTTTAATGTCAAATCTACATTTTTTATTTAAAAAATGTAAAATTTGTACGGTTTATACGTATTATAAATTAAAGAAAAAAGTTCGGGCTCAACTCGAGTTTTTTTGTGCCGAGTTTTTTTGAGGCCGAGCCTAGCCAAGCAAAGCCTGGCCAAAAAAATGAGGTTCGGGCTCGGGCCGGCTCGAGCTTTTTCCGAGCCGGCCGTCCGAGCGGCGAGCTTTTTTGCCACCTCTAGCCAAGGATCGTACAAGGGAGATTCGAGCTCGTTTGTTATGATTTTTGAAAAGTCAAAAGAAGTTTTTTAAAATCAAAAGTTGCTTTTGGATGACTAATTTTATTAAAGCGTTTCTTCTAGTTACAAGAATTTTTAGAGAAAGTTGGTTCAATGTGACTTCGTCTAAAAGCACTTTCGAAGTGAGAAATTCTTTTAAATATTAGTTTTCAAGTGAAAATTAAGTAGCTTCGTATGAAAATTCTTCTACAAATAAATAAAGAAAAGTTATGTCAAACGAGTCCTAACCATACTTTTCGAAACGAAATGAGAATGATTATTAAAAACTAAAACGATCATGTTACATGCATATCACAACTTATATATTTGTTCACTAATAAATAACGTGGTAAAATTTGATTGAGCCAAAATCTCATTAAAAAATAATCTCCTACTTTTTATGATACCTTATCAATTTGTTAAAAAAAACAAAAAAAGTAAATGATGATATATAACGAGCATTTTCCAAACTAAAAAAAGTTCCAGCCAAGACAACTTAGGACTCGGTCTAGGTTTTGAAAAACGGTTCTAGTAGGGCTTTATCTAGAGTTGAACATGATCCGGTTCGCTTCGGTTCTGAAGAGAATCGAATCTAACCAAATTTTTCGGGTATTTAATAAACGGAACCATCATGTCCAAATATAATTATGGAACCGTTCGAGTTTGGTTCCGTTCCGCTCGATTCTATACCATAATTAATTTTTTTTAACATTTATAATAGCAATATATAAATATAACAAATGACATGTTCATTCGTAGTTTCAATGGGCAATTGGAGAGGGAAAGTCGGACTCGGCAGTCTGCAGCTTCGATTTAGGCATGTAGATGTAGATTTTCAATTTATCAAATAATTTGGGGCTAGTGGACATGTGTTTACCGAATAAAAGTATTAAATCGAAAAGTGAATGATAAAAGGGAAAATTTCATAACTAAGAGATTAAGAGCGTGTTCGGTAGAGATAAAATCAGATTAAATTTGAAAAACTAGTTGTTATTGTTGGCTTTTATTAGACGAGTGAGACCCAATAACATCTATATTTTCAATTTTAATTGAATTTTAAGAACGACCGAACACGCCCTAAGTTTCACCTATTTCAAATTTAAGAGATAAGATTTAAAATTTAAAATTTCAGATTTTTTAAGTTTTAAAATTTAAAATTTCAATTTTCTTAATTTTTTAATAAATTAATTAATTAAACACATATTTATTCATTAAATATATTAAGGTACAATTCCGTATAAATTGGTCACATATTATTAATTAAACACAAATCACAAATTTTACATGTCACAATTCAAAAAAATTATTTGTCACAATTTGTTCATCGATCACAAATAAAAAAAATTGAAACGTCACAAATTATTTCACGATTACAATTCGAAGATTTTAATCACAATTTGTTCATCGGTCACAAATAAGAAATTTTACAAGTCACAAATTATTTTATGATCACAAATGAAAAATTTTATAGGTCACAAATTATTTTACAATCACAATTCAAAATTTTTATAAGTAACAATTTGCTCATCGTTCACAAATAAAAAAATTTATACTTCACAACTTATTCATCGATCACAAATCACAAATATTATAATTCACAACTTATTAGACAATCACAAATTGTCAAATTATCGGTCATAAATTAATAATTTTTTAGGTCACAGATTATTTCTTGGTAATAATTTATATTTTTCATTGATCACATATTGTTTATCGATCATAAATTGATGAATTTAATGGTCACAAACGATCAAATAATACGTGACTACCACCAAAATTTGTGACCATCACCTCACCATCGACACCGATATGACAATGGAACCCCCGTTGTCGGAACCACCACCACCCCCATTCTACAACCAAAAAAATTCCACAACCCCATCATCATCGCCGTCGACCACTTCCAACAATTTTTCAACTTCAAATTCACAAACACCACTACCTCGTTACCACAACCACCAACAAAACCACCATCACCACCTCACCAACAAGATCCAACATCGTCATCCAAACATCATATCACCTCCCAAAAATCAACAAAATCGCCGCCCAAAGATCAATAAAATCACCGCCCAACCACTAACAAAACCACCGCCACCAACATTATCCAATATTGTCCCATAAACACCAAATCGCAAGCAACAAAATCGGCGTCCAAACAACACAAAAACTGTCATCACCACCAATACCACCACCACCTACTACACCACCACAACCACCATCGTTATCATTTGTAAACTGACTCCCAATCTGAAATTGCAAGCATGGGCCTATAATTTCAAAAATTACACTAGAGGCCCCCGCCCTAAAATCATTATCCAAACCCTAATTTCCCCCTTTTCTCTACGGTCGCCGGTATCACCGTCGCTTGTTGTCGCCAGGCAATGTTGCTGGGCAACTCTATAGTTCTCAGCCGTCGAACGCTAGCGCTCGCGGTGCTGCCGTCAACACCAGTACCGGTTGCTGTGAAGCTGTGTCGCAACGTACAGTGGAGCTTCAGCGAGGCAGCATCGCGATCAGTAGAGCTCCATGCGGCGTCATCGTCGCTGCGTAACAGTGCTGTGACGCAGCGGCGACCCAACGGTGTGAGTACCGCTTGAGTGCTGCTCGATCGCGATCTTTCGAAGGTGGTAAGAACAGAGAAAGAAGGAAGAAAGATAATTAGCCGGTGAGACAGAAGGTGGAAGATGAAATAGGAGAGACAGAAAATGTTAGGATTTGGATTAAATTTGGTAATTAGAGATCGTGAGGAATTTTGATGGTATTAATAATATTAAATATCTGAGTTAATCT